>JAQPPZ010000309.1:0-52500 GCA_028583015.1 Wollemia nobilis
AAAACACATTCCAAACCTAGGCGTGGAAATTGCCATTAAATGTTTCCTGGTGAACCCACCATCCGTCAAAAAATCATCAAAATACACCTCTCTTGAGAGGTGGGACCTTCACAAGTCCTCTTAGTCTGAGGTACCGCGACATCCTTTTCCCATCCTCCTTCCAAGTACGAATCCTATAGCCTGAAGGTAAGGATGCAAAAAATTTAGACGAATTCCTCGATGACCCAGTCCTGATCAGATCTGCAATGGCAGCTGGCAGCTGTACTCTTTGGCCCTTTGGCACCATCTAGAAATAGATACCCTGGTAGAATGCGGTCTGAGCAACTGACCGCATCAGCTCCTGAGTGCTCGCCCCTCTACCCCGTGCTCTGAGGCATTCAACCTCATATTTGAGCTACATAGACTCAGCTCGATGGCATGCAGCCTCATCCTATAGAGTCTGCACCTGTGCCTGGAGACAGATATTCTTCGCCCAAAGAGTAGCCATCTCGCTACTCTCCCCCGTGTCAATGCCCTTGCCCTTATCAAGCGATGATGGCCTCTCCCTTTGTGGAGATGGGGGTCTCACCTCCCTCCTCTCCCTCTTCTATGGCCTCATCACCTCTCTCTTGCCATGACCCTGGGCCGCCTCCATAGCCGCCTGGCATCGCATTTCAATCCAATGCACAACTGCATGTATCGAACCTTAAGCCCTTGTCATCCAAGGAGGGCGAATCATTGGCTACACCTGCGTTGTCCCCATACACTGGCTGTATGGGGGCATCATCTACGTCCTAGCTCCAGAAGCGCTACATGTCTGGAGCCCCACTAATCATGGTGTTATCCCGAACAATCTAGGAAAACTTGTAATCCCTCAAATATGGGATCCCCTACTGTAGACCGAACTGCCACAAAACTTGATCATAGCAGTGGAGCTCCACCTCTCCCCTCTCCATTTGAAGCTAACAAACTCGCCTGATGTGAGCTAGCTCATGTCCATCCTCGGCCCACCATGGATGCTCCCTCCATGGCCTCCAGGTGATTTGGTCTAGGACTAAGTCATCTAGTAGTCTCTGGGACATAAGAAGGTCAATCCGTCGCTGTGACCCTCTCCGAAGCCACCAGTAGAAGACTCGAGGCCTCTCCCTGTCAACCCCTGTAAGAGGAAGCCCTACCGGCCTCTGCACTGCAATGTGCTCCCAGCACCAAACCTGTAGGAGTGATGTCATCACCAGACATTGGTCGCCCTTGTACATGACCCCATACAGGATCTTGTACAACCAGCATAGTACAAAACTGCCCCAAGAGATCCTGTACCCGTGGTCTCGCATGTCGTAGATCACATTTACCAACATCCACAACACCCTACATCTACTCTGGTGGCATAGCAGAAGTCCACCAACCACTCCAGCTAGAACCCGTGTGAGTCTCGATGCCCTAGGCATCTGGCGCAGTGCCTTGATATTAATTTCGCCCTTCTCCAGGGCAAAGCTCGGGTCACCACACAATCGTCCCATAGCATGGCCCTGATTTGCCGTAGGAGTGATAAATCATCCTTGTATGGGGATTCTTAGAATCCTCCATACATCCTCCAGAGTGGGAGTCATCTCCCCTATCAGTAGCCAGAAACATGAGGAACCCAGATACCATCTCTCTGCTAGGGCTGTCAGTAGCCCCATATTTGTAGACACCTATGGCATCTCTACCACATGCTGTAAGCCAGCCTATGCCAACTGATCTTGCTCTTCCTGTGTAAGAGCAGCCAAGTCAACCCTCAGACATTCAGACTTCCATTCCCTGCTCTTTAGCAAACCTCTCTGCAACATAAACAACAAAACAATAAACAATCATTAATAACCAATTCAAGTAATTAATAATGCAAGTTAAATTTCAATTTTATGCAATTGATGATATCACCCACTATTGGACAATATCATCCCAAATTTGAGCAGAATCGTCTCCAATTTTGCAAGCCGAAATCGTCCATAATTTGACGAAATCATCCCCCTTTCGTCGATTTTTCCCTTAGACGAAATTGCTGAAATTGAGACGATTTCATCGAAATCGGGACGATTTTGTCCCGACGATGTCGATGGCCCAAAAATGGCTGCGATGCTCAAAATTCATCTAAAATCTACCTAAAAAGCATGTAAAATCAAATTAAAGTATTCTAGTTAACTCTGGACTCCTACCCGTAGACCGCATCGGACCTCTATCGATCTATGCGTCGTCTCCACCATTTTTGCTTCAGAGCTCTAAAAACTAGAAAATGAATAGTAAAAATGAATTAGGGTTTTACCCTATTTTTCTTAATTTTATTCAAAAATAATTCAAGAATAATTCAAAAATAATTTTGCTTTTCCGTGTTTTTACCTCAAACGTTCGATTTGGGTAAAAACACGGAGGGCGCACCATAGTAAGCTGTCGTACGATTCGACCAAGAATCGTCGCCTAAAAATGGGAATAATTTTTGCTTTCTCGTAGATCGAGAAGAACTCATATTTAATGCATTTTCTTTGGAAAATTCGCTAAAGAGGGGGCAAAATGTAGCACCCTAAAATTGGCACAGTGAAATTGTAATAATTACATTCATCCTAGTAAATAATTTAAATTCAAATTTTAACCTCCCAAACCACCCGTTAACCATCGGGTAATCCATTTCCCCCTTTTTTGCACCATTTTTAGAGGTTGTTTTGACCGTTTAATGATATCATCGCCGATCAGACGATATCGCCCTAGATTTGATGATTTCATCTAGACAAGGACGTCTAGACGATCTTGTTGCAAAACTGATTTTGCATAGTTAGCTTCTGTTCCAACGGGCCTCTAATCTATGCAGAAGCGTGTCTGCACCGTTAGGGACCCTCCCCTGTTGGAGATCTCCCAAATAGGGATGATCTCCAACCTCCTAACTACTCCACTAAGCCTATTTAATCCTTAGGACCTTCCTTTCCCAACCCCTGGCTGAATTTCCCTGTAACTTGATTTTGCATGCATTAAAATACTTAGAACATTATTTTTCCTTTGTTATTTTGAAGTTTTCTTGTAGGGCCCTCATTTATCTTTAGCCGAAGCAAGCTCAGATCATCGCAGACGATCTCGTTCAAATCTTGGACGATCCTGTCGTAATTCAAGATGATTTCATCACTTTCAGACGATTTCGACTGCAATCTGCATTGGGGGCAATCAGTGCCCAGAGTTTGCGCTTTCTCTTATTCCTTTCACTGTTTTATTCTGCATTTTAGTTAGTCTATCCTTATTGCTTACTATTTTGCATTTGGAGTTCACACATATAGCTTAACTTGCATGATAAGATCATAATTTATCATTAGAACATCGTAATTTGTTTGAATTTCTATTCATAATTATTTTCTAGTGTTCATACTGTCATTTTGTGTTGTTTCCCCCTATTAGCACAATAGTATTCTCTGTATTTTGCATCTGTTCTTCTGTTTGCAGGTCTTTGACGAATTCGTCTGACGAATTCATCAGATCTCAGACGATCTTGTCTGATCTCAGACGATTCTATCAAATTCTAGACGATCCTGACTGCTTCAAACATTAAAATCTCCATCAAACATCTGGATCAGGTATTCTTCTTATTATTTTTTAATTTCTCTATTTTTTTGTCTTAAATGTGTTCTCTGTATTCATTAAATCTGCATTTTCATATAGATTAATTTAGACTCATTTGGCCAAACCTAGGATATGAATGCTTAAGACTAAAAACGAACACATAAAAACACATTCCAAACCTAGGCGTGGAAACTGCCATTAAATGTTTCCTGGTGAACCCACCATCCATCGAAAAATCATCAAAATACACCTCCTTTGAGAGGCGGGACCTTCGCAAGTCCTCTCAGTCCGAGGTACCGCGACATCCTTTTCCCATCCTCCTTTCGGGCATGGATCCTATAGCCTGAAGGTAAGGATGTGAAAAATTTGGAGCGATACACATTGATATGCATAGGGAAGGAATTTCCAATTCAAGAGGCATGACTGCCTCAGAACCATACACCAGTGAAAACGAAGTGGCCCAAGTGGATGTCCGAATCCTAGTGCGATAAGACCAAAGGGCAAGTGGGATCTAAATGTGCCAATCATTATGATTGTCTGCGACTATCTTCTTGAGGATAGCAATGAGCATTTTTTTGGATCCCTCTGCTTGTCCATTTGCCTACGGATAATAGGGGGTGGAAAAACTATGCTGAATCTTGTACTTTGTTGTCAAAGCATGCACGTCATTGTTCTTGAAGGGTGGCCCATTATACGAGATGATCTTGGATGGAATACCAAAACAACATATGATGTTATGCAAAATGAACTCCGCACAAGATCCAGTCATAGAGGTAAGAGGAATTGCTTCCAACCATTTGGTAAAGTATTCTATGGCTGTTATGATGAACATGTGACGGCCAGATGACATGGGGGAGATATTTTTGATTAAATCAAAACCCCACTGTGAAAAGGGCCAAGCCAATTGGATTGGCTGCAAGGCCTGGGAAGGTACATGCATCAAATTAGCATGGTGTTGACACTTCATGCACTTCTTGACATAAGCGCAACAATATTACTCTAAATATGGACAATAATAGCCCATGCAAAGAATGCGCTTTGCAATGGCCATACCACTGAAGTGGCCATCACAGGTACCATCATGCACTTAGGCGATCGCCCAAGTGGACTCTTGTTGGTCAAAGAAACGTAGGAGGATCCCATCGTAGCTGCGATGATACAAAATGTCTCCTAACAAGACATGCTTTGTCGCTTTCTGTTTGAATGCTTTCTTAGCGGCATGCATCAATCCAAGTGGGAGGCTACCTGACTTAAGATAATCTCGGATAAGTGTATACCAATCTTGCTGATCAGAAACCTCGATGGTATGAACAACCAATCCCTCTTGCAAGTCATCCCTAGCAAAAGTTGATTGGGAAATAATCTGTAAGAACAGCATTGTGTTGCTATTAATTGGAGTAGGGGAGAACAAGGACCCTCAGTTGGCATTTTTCAAACAGTCATGGATTTGAGAGAACTTATCTGGGGATGGTTCAATCTGGATCAAGTGGATTCTTGGTGTTGAATCAGAGCATGCACGCTCCATCACGGATTGCGATAAGGTTTTGACTTGAATGGTTGTCATATCATCAGTCATGTCCTATGGAATTAATGACCCCAAGGAGGCCATAGTATCTACAAAATGATTTGATGATCGATGGAGTGCCTCGATATCATACCATTCAAGCTTTGCTAGGAATTTTTCCATAAGGGATTTGTAGGCCTGTAGGACTGGGCATTTGCATTGGAATACCCCTTTCACTTGGTTGACTATTACTAGTGAATCACCAAAGATGTTTATGCATTTAATGTTCATGGTGATAGTTGTTTGAAGACCTATGAGCAAGGCTTCATACTCGGCGTTGTTATTAGTGCATAGGAAGTCAAGTTTAAATGACAAGGGTATCGAAGCCCCTTGCGGTGTGAAAAATACAATTCTCGTGCCACCTCCTTTCTCACATTTAGAACCATCAAAAAATAGGGTCATGTTAGCCTGTGAATCAAGCTCATCAGAATCTAGCAATTTTGAAACATGGAAGACCCCATCATTAGGTATTTCTACAACCAAAGGCTGATCATCTTCAAGAGGAGCCTCTGCTAGTTGATCTGTGATGGCTTGACCTTTGATAGATTTTTGTCCAATGAATTCTATGTCAAAATCCGTCAACAACATGATCCATTTCACCGTGCGACTACTATGATAAGTACGAATCATCATGTATCACAATTTATTATCCTTAGACACAACGTACGTCATGTGGCCCAACATGTAATGGCATAGCTTTTTGGTAGCAAAAACCACTGCTAAGAAGAGCTTTTCAATGTATGCATAGTTAATTTCATAACTGACTAAGGTGCGGCTAAGATAATAAGTAGCCTTTTCTTTGTGAAATTCATTCTTCTAGGCTAGCATGGCACCCAGAGCTACCTCAGTGGCTAAGATATATAGGTAGAATGGAACTCTTGGTCTTGGTGGTGCCAATACTGGCGACAAAGCCAAGTATTGTTTGATATCATCGAAGGCTGACTGGCACTCGTCATCCCAATGAAATGCTACCCCCTTGTGTAACAATTTATTCATGGGTCAAAATTTGTCAGATAACTACGCTATGAAGCGCTTGATTGACGCAACCTTTCCCTACAGACTCCTAAGATTCTTGATGGTAGTTGGGGGAGGCATCTCAAGATTGCCTTGACTTTTTTTGGGTCCACCTTGATCCCTCGTTTGGAGACTATGAAACCCAATAGCTTTCCAGATGTGACACGAAAGACGCACTTCTTGGGGTTTAGTCTGACTTTGTGTTCAATGAGGTGATCGAGGATCGTGCTTAAGTCACCGAGGTGATCTGGGCGCAAGAGAGACTTTGCCAACAAATAATCCATGTAATCTTCCAAATTTTTGTGCATGGTCATGGAAGATATATGTCATGGCACATTGGTAGGTTGCACCAGTATTTTTAAAGCCAAAAAGCATAACCCTATAACAAAATGTCCCCCAAGGCATTGTGAATGCCATTTTTAGTTGGTCCTTAGGATTGATATGAATTTTATTGTATCCAAAGAAACCATCCATAAGGGAAAGCATTTTGTGGCCCATTGTAGCGTCTACCAATGGGTCAATGCTAGGCAAGGGGAAATCATCCTTAGGACTCGCTTTGTTTAGATCTCAAAAATTAGTGCATATGCGAATCCTCCCATCAGGCTTCTTGACGGGCACCATGTTGGACAACCATGGTGGGTAATCCACGTAGATGTGCATCCAATAGCTTTTGTAAATCATATTTGACCATCAAGGCCACTTTTGGGTGCATCTTACGTAGTTTTTGCTTTATGGGCTTGATTGTCGGATCAAGCATTAAATTATGCATGACTAGCTATGGATCTAGCCCCAACATGTCTTTGTATGACCATGCAAAAACCTCCTTCTTTTCCTTAAGAAGGGTAATGTATTTGGCTTGCTCTTTGGGGGATAAACTTACCCCCAACTTGATAATCTATGGATGTATTGGATCTAAGTCGATGTCTATGTCAGTTGTTTCCTCAATTAACATGTGGGATCCATCCTCCAACTGGTGTGGAGTTGGGATCAAGTTGATATCATTTGCTAAATTAAGATCAACGCTGGGTACTTTGGGTTCCTCTTCAGCATGAAATATATCTTGAGTTTGTCCTGAGGTGTAATGAAGCATCTCACTGAAGGGCCAGTACTCAGATGGGGATGGTGGTGAATGAATGTGATCCCAGTCTATGGCATCCATGTTTAGATACAATGACCGTGCTGGATCGGTTGGATTGCAGATGGGGGCGGTTAAGTCAATGGAGATCATGTTGATGAAATGATTTTGGTCTCCATTACCGTGGGTGTGTTTTCTCTGACATCCTTGATGATCTCTATGTTTTGGACCTGGCTCTGGAGGTATGGGCATAAATGGATCTGCCCTATATGTGGATAAGAAGATAGGTTCTGCCCTCGATACTGAAGTTGTTATAGGGTCTCTAGGCAGAAGTTGCTCTCTGTATGCCCACAATGGTGGATGTAACAGTTGATCTAATTATGCTGGGTTTAAATTCCACCTATGCCTTGGCCCTAGGCCTAGTTGTTCAAATATTTCATCAATTTTTATGGGATGTTGATGTTGTCACGCATGATTGAGATATGCCATCTCAGTTTTTTCTTCATAGTCACTATTGGAGATCCACATGCCTTCATTGGCTCCAACAGCTATTTGCGACATTTGAGGCTCATCTTGTTGAAGCAAATTGATGTGATCCCATCAAGGTTGTTCTGCTCTCTACAGGGGGACTTAATTAGCCTGAGGTGGTAGTTGTTCAAATGGAGTATCCAAAGGGAACATTGTTAAGAGGCTCTCTTGATAATCATCCATGGGATACACTTGTGAGTGATTGCTATCTGATTCAAATGGATCCCATGGTGCTACTTCATACTCTGACTCATCTTCGGCCAGTGAGTCTGGCTCATTAGAATCTGGCGATTCTAATACATGGAAGACCCCAACATCAGGTGGCTCTATAGTCAGAGGCTGACCCTCTTCGAAAGTAGCCTCATGTAAGTGGGGCTTTTGGGGCCTCAAAATCTTGGTCTTTATCGACTCTAAGCACTCTAGCAGCACATTACATGTATCGAGGGATTTAAGCTCCTCCTCTTTGGTTTGTTCTCGTTGCAGGTTGTAGGGAACTTGGGGCCTTGGGAGGGGTGGCCGGATAGCACCCCCTCTACCTTGGTAGGGAATTTCATCCCACTCTTCTTCTCACTCAGATTCCTCAAAGGCTTCTTGAGGAATTTTTGAGGGTGGCCCATGAACCTGGGTGGGTGCCTGAAGAAGGCGCTCATCATTGGTCCTAGGAGTGGCCTCTCGCTCAGGTCTAGGAGGTGTTGGGGGTAGCTCTTGATAAGGTCATGGAGACTTGTCTCACACCCAGGGGTTATGCCTCTCATAATGTTCTATCTTATGCGTGCGAGGGGTTAGACTCTTTTCCTGCATTATGTTTTGGAGTAACTCACCCATCTAGCGCTGAATGCGCTCCTTTTTTAGATGATACATTTTCTCTAATTGCTATCAATCTTGCTCAATTTGCGTGAGTTGTGCTTGGTGGGTGGCATGTTTGGAAAATTCCAAGTTAATTTGTTCTATCGTCCTATGTCTAGAATGCCTAGATGCCTCCCCTATATATCTATCTCGATCATGGTGATTCGAGATCTCTATAGGTTGCCTCCATCTATTGAGGGTAGTAGCATTCTCCTGAGGCTTTGGCCTTAGTAGGTGATCCTGATAGCTAGAAGGTGCAGAGGCGCATTCCTCCCATGTTGTATATTTCTCTTGAGGAATGTAGTGGTTTTCCTCGTGCCCCCTTTTGTATATGTGAAAGGGGTGTGCAGAGTTGGCCCATCCTGTCTGAAGAGCCTTGCACTCTGGGATTTTCTGGTTGTTTCTAACAGTGATGAGGGGTACAAAAGGGATGGCAGAATCATGTGGCCCCTCCTTATGGACCCCCTACCATTCTAATGCTTCATCGCATGGTGGCCACTCATAGTGAGTGTCTAAGGGAGCCTTACCATGTATATACTCCTCTTGAAAGGGTCTGTGTTGTGTGGGTGTGCTCGAAGGGGTGACTCTATAGTCCCATTCTGTCAAAGCACGACGTGGACTATCTTGTGTGTCAGGCCACCAAGGTGGAATGACAAAGTCCTTAGGGCTGTAGCAGAGGCGACTTGTCTCCCCTTGTACACTCTTCGTAGCTTCCACCCATGATTGGGCTTGGCTATGGGTGTATACCATTGTGGTGTCTCTCTACAAGATGCGTAGGTTATTTTTTAATCTTTTTATGATTTTTTTTATTTTTATGTTACACTAAATAGAAAATATCACACACATGCAAAGCAATGATTATCTATTTTAAAGATTAAAAGTGTGCCCTAAATCTGGTTTAGTGTGTTTTGATGTTTGTTTTTGAAAGCTTTTTGAAGAATGTTTAAATGCAGTATGAAGGCTCTTATGACTCCCATAAATGGTCACCCCTTCAATATACCATTGCTAGGCTGATATACCAACCTCTCTATATACCCGCCCTTACGTGAGGGAAACTATTAGTACGTGAGAGCAGATGGTACATGGTACGTAGGTGGTATGGAAGGAGAATCACCCTGTTTATGACACCTACCATAGAAGACTTATCCTCATGCACTAGGAATCACCCTAGCTACACTTGGTCAGCTTTCGTCAAGATTTACGTCTAGCAACAGTCACGATCGGGGTAATGTATGCAAATATTCAAGCCAACGTGGTGATGAAATCCATTGTTAGTATTGCTCAAGGGCTGGGGTTTTATGACCAGCTCCTTGGTTTAAGTCACCAAGTGATGTGTGGGGTTCTTTCTATTTTGCAAAAAAAAAAATGAAATAGGTAGCCAAAAAAAAAAACTTTCCCTAAGCAATACAAAAACTAAAAATTAGAAAATAGAAAACTTAAAATTGACAGAGGCTTGTTAAAAACCCCTACCTCTTCTCTGCCCAAAAGGATGTCTCTGATTTGCTATTCTAAAAATGCACAGAGCGCTATTCGTCCTTGGGTGAGATGAATTATAGGACAGTATTCGTTCTAGGGTAGGACGAATGCCTATTCGCCCCTGGGTGAGACGAATCCCAATTCTGTAATCATCGTAGACCAAAATGAATAACAGTCTAATGATTAAAAAGTAGGTACCTGTAAACAAAACAAGCAATTTCAGATCAAAAATATAACCTAAAAAAATAGAGGACAGAGGTCCCACCATGATTGCCATTGAAAGCACGAGATTTCGAAAACAAAAAGGATAAACTAAAATGTGATGTAAACGAAACTAAAGATAATGCTTAAAGCCTATGTATTAAAATGCATCAAAGGAAAGAACATAAATGAATGAACACAAGATATAAAAGCAATATAAAATATGGCCCTTTTTATTGATATGCTTTCAAAGTCATGTTACAATACGTCTCCTTCCTTTTTAGGGGATAGGAGCGTTAAATATTGACTCTTTACAACTTGTTTCAGAGTTCCTTCTTCCACGTGCCCACATATAAGATGGGCGAACCAAAACATTGTCGCCACTTGTGTTGATAAAACTTGACCCCTCAATGCTCCTCTGATGTTGAAGTTCTGTGTTCAAAGAAACAGGAAAAGAGTCAATAGCACCTGTATATGAAAATGAAAACTTGTGATTCTGAAAGCTTACTTGTTAGCAAATACAAAAGATAAATAAAACGATGATCAAAATAGGTCCAAATAAACTGAAAACTTAACACAAACATAAAATTATCCCCAGGAAAGAATTAAAAAAATAACAGTCATAAGATTCTTCACAGATTGAAATTCATTCCAGGGTGGGACGATTAAACCTGCAACCAATCGTATTCGTTCTGGGGTGAGACGATTAAACCTATAACTATGCGAAGGGCACTCGATAGCAGGCCACCAGCCAATTGAGACCTTGTTTTGACACCAATCTGCTAGGGAGGGGTCCGAAACCTATTGTGATGTATTGTCGACAAATTGGTAGGATATTGTGGCCAAAAATTGGGTTTTGGGTCTTGATTCGTACTTCCAAAAGTCACCCAATAACCTCCCTTTCGAATGAGAGATTATGGATGTGAAAGGCACAAATCACAAGTAGGTATGAAAATTAGCAGCACTTCGTTGCTCAAAATGCTCCTTCTCTCTATCTCTTTTGGGTGAGGAAACTCACCATTTTATAGACCCAAGGGGTCTCTTGAATTAACATGCAAAAGTGCTACTTAGCATGAATGCTTTTTGTGAAGAGAAGACTTCTTCTTGATCAAGGGCTTCTTAACTGCCTCTGTGCATGTCTTTGTAACTGGCACTGTAACTGCCTCTGCATGCCTCTGCATGCTCAAAAAAACTCACTCGAACTCCCATGCAATGAAGGGATAGTTAAGTGGTAGATCTGAGTTGTCATGTGCCGAGATTTGACTTTTTATTGGTCAAACCTGGTATTCGTCCCACCCAAGAGCGAGCGCAAACTACAAGTCCGTATTCGTCCCTAGGTGTGACGAATAAGAAGCAGAGTGTCTGAAAGGTGCCAAAATGGTGTCTGACTTTCCAAAACTGCTATGAGAGTGGTTAGGACCACTGTTTAACCTCTATGGGCTGCCCTAGGGGCTTGTGTGTCAATGCGATCAGTGTTTGCGGTCACTTAATTGGATTGGTGTTGTTTTGGTGTCTACACATATTTTTTGGTTGATTCTAACATGATGATTCATATGTTAAACATTTGATATTGGTTAGTCATTTAATGCTTCTTGGTAATAAATATTTATTTGAATAACAAATTGGTTCTGAAGTTATTCTTGGAGTTTCACTATGGCATCAGTGTTTATAACTAGGGCAAAAATTTCACTATGGATAGTTGGCTATTATAATCACTTGGATAAGCCTACTCATAAAATTCCTCAAGGTGTAGAAAATTATTTACCAATTTTTAAGCATGTTGTGACCTCGACTGAGGAACATATTCAAAGATACAATTTGAGAAAGTTTTTGAATAAGTGTGGGAATCTCATCATGTATTGAAAGGTGACAATGATGCTACTACCTTGGATAAATAAGTAGAACCACTTACTATAGTACCTTTTGAGGGGTATGGAATTCAAAATCTTGATCCATCCATTGGCTCTACAATGTCTATGCCATATCAAAATGAGGAAATTACAGAACTTGAGTGGTTTGGGTATGCTATCACTAATGATCCAATTGAAAATATCATGTTATCTAAAATAAACTATGTGATTGATCATGGAGATGTGTTAGTTGACCCATCCCTAGATATACAAGACTCATGGTTTAAAAAGGATGGATATATTTTTAATTCAATGCCTAATTTTTGTGTCTTTGATAAACATGTCATGGACAAAGAATAAGTGCTACAAAAAGATGATGATAAAGATCATGAGAGAAGAGAGGAAGTAAAAAATTCTCTCCAAATAATGGTAAAATAGAAATGTGCCAAAGGTAAAATATCACCTTTTGGGTTTCATCATTTGAAATCCAAGTGAAGGTTTATCTAATGGATTGTTGGATTCAAATACTATCAATGATGAAATGCCATTTGTGGTTGATAAAGAATTTGACTTAATTACTGCTCACACCACTAATGATATTACTTTGTTGAATGAAGTTGATGTGATTAAATTGTTGAATCAAACTCATCAAATTAATAATCGAATCTAGGATAAAAACTTATGATGATTTTCATTTAATAAATATCCTAGACGCTTGCAAGTGGTTGCATAAATTTGTTGGGCCTACAAATTTGGAAAATTATTTGGATTTAAAGTTTTTATAAATAGGCTCTTGTTTGCAAGTGAAAGCATGAGATTTCGGAAATAAAACACTGAGATGTAATAAAAATAGAACTAGATTGGTGCATAAAATAACACAGATAGAATTAAATTAAAACAGGAGCACAACCCTTGTTATTAATAAGATTCCGTTCGGTTACAATAAATCTTTCGAATGACATATCCTCAGTTACAACCGATGAACAGTAGTCTCTTTCCGCATGCCCACATGCAAAATGGGCGGGTCAAACTGTATTGCCGCCGCTGGTGTTTAATGAATTTTAGCTTGCTGCTGTTCTTCACTGTATTCAAAGAAACAATCAACGGTTAATAGCACCTGCGATAAGAAGTCGAAATGTTTGTCTTTGTGAAACAACGAATAATGTATGCAAACATTTGATTAAATGCATACGTTAAATAACTCTACGTAACCTGCTACTTTTATAAGGAACAGAGAACAACATGCATTCGAAACAACATGTATTCACCAATATAAGACGTAAACTGTTATTTAACGCATTCGAATACAACATACATTATAAAAACATGGACTGTTTTAACATGCATTCGAAATTAATCAGATAACGTATATAGGGATACCCAAACGGGCCACCCCGTAAAAGCTTAACTTCGGCACCAATCCACTGGGGATGGGCCCAAAATCTGGATAATCAGAGTTGTCGTCGAATTGATGGATTAAGGTAATCCAATGCCGGAATTGCAAGTTCAGATGAATACAGTCGGATATTCAGTTTAACAGCACTTCGTTACGTTTCCAGAAAAATACTTCGTAGTCTTCTTTACGTATCGAGCCGGTTCTATTTATAGAGGGTTCGGCTTCTGGGAACATTAATGTTCGAAACCCTAAATCCGTAAGGGCCGCTCAGATTTGATCCTTATCGGGCCATTATGGGACATGGCTCGCACTGACAGATCGCAGTTATGAGGCGTGGCCTCGGATCGGATATTTTTTTAAAACCGCTTGTCTCATTAATGTTCGCTGTAAAATCCGCCGTTTTACAGACCCGCGGGGTTTTCTTCGAGAAGGGACACGTAGAGGGTGCCACGTGGCGGTCGTTCCTTAGATAGTTGACTGCATGCTTTTGACTGGTGACGTGTCGACTCGGGGCCCAAAGTGTCGCGATATCGCGACGCTTTGGGCCGGCTTTAGGTCGGGGCCCAAAGTGTCGCGATATCGCGACGCTTTGGGCCGGCTTAGTGGGGGCCCAAAGTGTCGCGATATCACGACGCTTTGGGCCAGCTTTGGGTGGGGGCCCAAAGTGTCGCGATATCGCGACGCTTTGGGCCCGCTTTGGGTGGGGGCCCAAAGTGTCGCGATATCGCGACGCTTTGGGCCCGCTTGGTGGGGGCCCAAAGTGCCGCGATATCGCGACGCTTTGGGCCCGCTTGGGGTGGGGGCCCAAAGTGCCGCGATATCGCGACGCTTTGGGCCCGCTTGGGGTGGGGGCCAAAGTGCCGCGATATCGCGACACTTTGGGCCCGCTTGGGGTGGGGGCCCAAAGTGTCATGATATCGCGATGCTTTGGGCCCGCTTGGTTTTTGACAAAAGGCCTGGCGCGGATAAAGGCTTTGAAGTTTGTTAAAGGCTCTAGAACGACCGACTTTGCTCTGCTCATTTTCCGATCTTCCGAACTGCTGTGCAAGTGGTTAAGACCACTATTTGACCTCTAAGGGCTGCCCTAAATGCTGTGATATCAATGTGATCAATGTTTGTAATCACTTAATCGAAATGGTGCTATTTTGGTGTCTACAGATGCCCCTTTTTGGGAAGCACTACGGGTGACGCAGTGCTGAGCAAAAATATACGACCAAAGCACTAATGATTAGGGTTTCTTGGTAACCTAACCAACTTTTAATGCCCCAAGTATGGAAAGGGCATGCATTCTTGAATCCTTGCTTCTGACGAGCTAAGGAATTTGATTTCAAGTGTTAACCTATTTTGGTGAGGTGTGACTTGAGCTTGGACATTGATCAGTCATGATTAGGCAAAGGGCGCAACCTTTTATCCACGAGGGAACCTTGTGTTCATGCTTCGGGAATGCCAAGTATTTGATCAATTTAATGATTGCTTGTTTATTGCCCCCAAGTAGGAGCGTGATTGTCTTTGTCAATGATTCTTTGAATGCATGTCATTGCCTTGATTGGGTGTGTGCTTGTTGATTGGTGACTAAGTGTGACTACCCCCTCAAGCGACGAATCGATGAGGGAATGACCTTCGTGAGAAAAGCGACGAGTCGCTTGACCCAAGATGACTTAGGTTAGGGTGGCTTTAGATGTTTTTCCATTTGAGCACGTGCAATTTCTCGACATTTGGACCTATTTTTGGTGGGTGTTAACCCTTTTGGTGATGCCATAATGGGGTGAAATCATCAAAAACCCGTCTTCCCGTGGAGCGGTCCAGCTATGATAGCCTTCTTAGGAAAGTAGGAGAATGAGAATTTGAGCCCCGACATCGATTTTCTATGCCAAGAGGTTGAGTGCAAGAGCACTCGTGTCCGGCAATGCTTATTGCTTCTTTTTGTGTTGCATTTTTGTGATGTTTTTGTTGTTGTGATTTTCTTTCTTTACGTATATGTCATGATTTTATGCACAATGATTGATGTTGATGGGTGCATGCTACTTGATATGGATGGATGCATATGGTATGATAATTACCAATGTTGTATGTTGATTTAGTTTGATGGATGCATGAGGAATGCAAATGCATGTGATATGCAGAAATGAAATGGATGTATGGACTTGGTGAGAGTTGGTTATGGCACCATAGACTATAAATTCAGTAATGTTTTGCTGCCGCTCTATTTTTGAGAGCAGAGGAACAAGTGCATGTGATATGCAAAATGAAATGGATGTATGGACTTGGTGAGAGTTGGTTATGGCACCATAGACTGTTTAGAACTCTATTATTTTGCTATGTACAAATGTGGTGTTTCTTCTTTTTGTATTTTCTGATGGTATTGCAAGGATGAAAAGTAGCGTAGTTGGTTTAGAAATGTAGCTAAGGTTTTCTGAGACTCAGACAGTTTTAACTCACTAGCCATGATTGTACTTTATCTTACAAGACTTTTGAACAAGGTATGAATCGGACTTGTTTTTGACCAAGCTATTTCACATCCCTGTGTGTGCAATTGAGTTCATTTATGTGGTATTTGTCGGGATACCGCCAGTGCCGGATGGGCTTTCAACCGAACTTGTACTGAGGATCACCTAATTAGCTCCACTAACTCCTTTGTTGTATGTAGTTAGATTAATCTGCGGTGTTCTCCAGGATACCATAAGCTAGCTCATCCACATGCAAACATTGATCTATACACAAGTTAATGTGATAGATATATCGTCATGCGAGAAGTTTACCGCCAGTGACCGATAGGCTATCAACCAAACCGGTACTGAGGCTTGCCTCATGACCTGTCAGAATGCTGAGAGTTCCAGGGATTCAAGGTCAACTCCCTTATTTTTTTCAATTGTATTGGGATACTTGCTCGTTATAGTGATAATAATCACTGTTTATTTTGATTTGTTTTTCTTTTCTCTTGAGCAAGGGATATGGAGTGACGATAATCACTATTCTTTGTGCTTTTTGAGATGTGCACTGTAGGGTGTCAAATTTTGAAGTTTTGACATTTTGCAACTTTGGGATTCTTAGGGAATTGGGTAGGGAGGATGCTTGTCCTTTTGCCAACTCTCAGCATTCTTGGGGTCATTCGCACAGGGGGATGAGCAAGATAACCGTTTCGCTTATGGTAACCTGGATTACTATGCAGGTTTCATCCTTCGTTCACACAACTCGGGAATTTTTATGTGTTTTAATTTGTGTTGGGATGTTACGTAACAAGGTGTATTGCAAGTGTAACTCTACCTTCGTAAAATCTGTTTGACTTGATACATTTCATTGCTAAAGAGCAAAATGATGATTGAATCACGAAAAACTCTTGATACATTAAAAGACCACTGACTCGAGTGTGGTAAAATGAATGGTGTTTTTGCTGTTTTTGTAAAATGGAACAGTGTGGAACAAGATGGACTAGTAGAACCATGATAGCCTATGGTGCCGTTGACCTGTACGACCATGAATATGCAATGTATGGATGCAATGCTTGGATGCAGCTATGTATTTTTGTATTTTTGATGGATTGATTTTGGTGAATATGAAGATGAATTGCGAGAAGAACTATCTATTTGATGAATTTGAATATGCCTAGAAATGAGATGCAAATTTTTGTTGTTTTTGGTGATTTTTGTTGTTTTTGAATTTTCATGATTTTTGACCAAGTGATTGTGGAAATCCTTGGAGCGTTTTGGGATTGACCAAGCGATTGTGATAATCCTTGGAGCCTTTGGGATTGACCAAGCGATTGTGATAATCCTTGGAGCATTTTGGGGATTGACCAAGCGATTGTGATAATCCTTGGAGCATTTTGGTTTGACCAAGCGATTTTAAGAATCCTTGGAGCCTTTGGGGTGACCAAGCGATTGTGATAATCCTTGGAGCATTTTGGGGGATTGACCAAGCGATTGCGAGAATCCTTGGAGCCTTTGGGGTGACCAAGAGATTGCGATAATCCTTGGAGCTTTTGGGGTGACCAAGAGATTGCGATAATCCTTGGAGCTTTTTGGGGTGACCAAGAGATTGCGATAATCCTTGGAGCTTTTGGGCTTGACCAAAGGGTTTATGGACACCTTTGGAGCATTTGGTGTAATCCACTTGCTCTTCAGGGAATAGAGGTACCCCCAGCTTGACAATCTTTGTGCACCGGATCCGGCTCTGTAGGAATTGGCACGAATGGATCGGCCTTATGCACGGATAGGAAGACAGTGGTCCGCCTTCGACACTGATGGTGCTATGATATCTCTGGGTGGAAGTTGCTCGCGACCTTCCCCAAGGAGTGGGATGGACATGTGATGCTGGTAGGCTGGGTCTATGCGCCACTCATGCCCTAGTATTATGTTTATCATTTGACATGCTTCATCGATATTTATGGGATGTCGATGTTACCGTATGTGATTGTTGTGGGCTATCTCTGTTTCATCCTCACCTTCGGACAATGTGTATAGCTCATCAGAATCTGGAGATTCTGAGATATGGAGGACTGCATCATCAGGTAGTCCTACAACCAAGGGTTGATCCTCTTCGAAAAGAGCCTCATGTAAGTTGGGCGTTGGGAGCTCCAAAATCTTGGTCTCCAGCGACTCTAAGTGCTCCAATGTTTTGCATGTATCAGGGGATTTGAGCTCCTCCTCTTTGGTTTGTTCTTGTTGAGGAACTGGGGACCTATGGAGGGGTAGCTGAATAGCACCCCCCATGTCTTGGTAGGGCAGTTCATCCAGCTCTTCTCCTTGTTCTGATTCCTCAGAAGCTTCGAACAATGTGTATAGCTCATCAGGATCTGTAGATTATGAGATATGGAGGACTGCATCATCAGTGAGTACAGTTAGAGGTTGATCCTCTTCGAAAAGAGCCTCATGTAAGTTGGGCGTTGGGAGCTCCAAAATATTGGTCTCCACCAACTCTAAGTGCTCTAGCTCTTTGCATGTATCGGGAGATTTGAGCTCCTCCGCTTTGATTGGTTCATGTTGAGAAACTGGGGACCTATGGAGGGGTAGCTGAATAGCACCCCCCATGTCTTGGTAGGATAGTTCATCCAGCTCTTCTCCTTGTTCTGATTCCTCAGAAGCTTCGAACAATGTGTATAGCTCATCAGGATCTGTAGATTCTGAGATATGGAGGACTGCATCATCGGTGAGTACGGTTAGAGGTTGATCCTCTTCGAAAAGAGCCTCATGTAAGTTGGGCCTTGGGAGCTCCAAAATCTTGGTCTCCACCAACTCTAAGTGCTCTAGCTCTTTGCATAGATCGGGAGATTTGAGCTCCTCCGCTTTGATTGGTTCATGTTGAGAAACTGGGGACCTATGGAGGGGTAGCTGAATAGCACCCCCCATGTCTTGGTAGGATAGTTCATCCAGCTCTTCTCTTTGCTCTGATTCCTCAGAGGCTTCTTGGTGACTTTCTAAGGGTGGCCCATAAACCTGAGTGGGTTCCTGAGGAAGGCACTCGTCATTGTTTATAGGAGTAGCCTCCTGCTCATGTCTAGGAGGCATTGGGGGTGATGCTTGATAAGGTCGTAGAGACTCGTCTCGCACCTGGGGGTTGTGCTCCTCATACTGTTGTGCTCTTTGGATGCAAGGGGTTGGCGCCTTCTCAGGTAGTTTATAGCGCAACTTATCCGCTTTGCGCTGCATGTATAAGTTTTCTAACTCCTGGCAACCTTGTTCAACCTGCGTTATTTGAGCTTGGCGGATGACTTTTTTGGCGACTGTCGGGTCGATGTGGTCTACCCTATTTTGCTCAAGAGGTTCGGATTTGTGCCTCTCATAATGTTTTGTCTTATGTGTGTGAGGGGTTGGAGTCCGTTCCTGCATAGTGTGTTGGAACAACTCATCCTTCTGGCACTGAAGGCGTTCTTCGTTAATATGGTACAGTTCCGCTAACGATAGTCGATCTCGCTCACGTTGCGTGAGTTGCACCCGACGTGCGAAATGCTTGACAGGCTCTAAGATAGTTGGTCTTGTTGCCTCATGTGTAGAAGGCCTAGATGCCTCTCTGACATATCTATCTTGGTCGTAGTGATCCAAGATCTCTAGAGGCCATCCCTCTCTGATGGGGGTAGCGGCATTTATCTGAGGCACTGGCCTCAGAGTGTGACCATGATATCTAGCAAGTGCGAAGGCGTATTGCTCCCGCGATGTGTATTGTTTTTGAGGAAGGTAGGAATCTTCCTCATGCTCTCTTTCATAAGTGAGCACGATTTGGCGGACGAAATTGGCTTGGCCTGCCTGAGGAGCCTTGTGCTCTGAATTTGTCCTTGTAGTCCTGACAACTGGAGGGGTTGAAGGAGGGATAGTGTAACCATGTGGTTCCTCCCATTGAACCCTAGGTTGACTCAGCGCTTCATCGCGCGGTGACCGCTCATAACGAGCATCTAAGGTAGCTCTCCCATGATTGTACCCTTCATGGAAGGGTGTGTGTCGAGTGTTATGCTGAATAGGAGTGCTCCTAGAAGGGGTACCCCCATAGTCCTTATCTGTTAAGGTGTGGAGGGGACCGCCTTGTGTGTCAGGCCGCCAAGGTGGTATGACCAAATCCTTGGGGTTAAAGCGAAGGCGACTTGTGCCCTCCCTTTGTGCACCTTCCACAGCTTCCGCCCTTGATTGGGCTTGGCTACGGGTGTACACCATTGTGTTGCTTCTCTACTATCTAAGCAGATTTTATCTCGTTTATGATGATTTGTCTTTTTGTGCACACCAAGCAAAAATGAACACACACATACACAAAACCGTGATTATCTCTTTTAAGGATTAATAGTGTGTCCTAAACTGGTTTAGTGCATTTTGATGTTTTGTTTTGTTTTGTTTTTGCAATTTTGGAAGAACGTTTAAATGCATAATGTTGGCTCATATGACTCCCATAAATGGTCGCCCCTTCAATATACCATTGCCGGACCGATATACCAACCTCTCTATATACCCGCCCTTACGTGAGGGAGACTATAGGTACGTGAGAGCAGATGGTACGTGGAACATAGGCGGTACGGAAGGGGAATCGCTCTGTTTATGACACCTACCATAGAAGACTTATCCTCGCGTGCATGGGAATCACCCCAGCAACACTCGGTCAGCTTTCGTCAGGATTTACGTCTAGCAACAGTCGCGATCGAGGTAATGGATGCAATATCTCAAGCCAAAGTGATAATGGAATCCACCTTTGGTCTTGCTCAAGGGTTGGGGTTTTACGACCAACGCCTTGGTTTAAAGTACCACGTGGTGTGTGGGATTCATTTTACTTTGCAAATTTGAAACAAGCAACTCGAAAAAGAAATCTTTCCCTATGCCGGACAGATAATACTAACTGAAAACAGCAAGTAAAAATTGCAAAGAAATTAAAAAAAAAAATTTTTTTTTTAGGAATAATTACGGATAACTAAAATAAAAAAGAAAAAAAAAAAATTCTCTACCTTATTTTAATAATTAAAAAGATTTAATTATTAAATGAATAATTACGCAGATAGCTACATAATTAAATAAAGCAAGAAAAATTTTTAAGAAAAATTTCTCTACCTTATTTTAATAATTAAAAATATTTAATTATTAAATGAATAATTACGCAGATAACTACATAATTAAATAAAGCAAGAAAAATATTTAAGAAAAATTTCTCTACCTTATTTTAATAATTAAAAAGATTTAATTATTAAATGAATAATTACGCAGATAACTGCATAATTAAATAAAGCAAGAAAAATTTTTAAGAAAAACTTTTCTACCTTACTGTAATAATTAAAAGAAATTAAAATGTCAGTAAACGAAATAACCCGAAACTTCGCAACAGAAAATGATATGGACGGCTAGAATCGTTACCTCCTTTCTGCCCGAAATTGCTGTTTCTGACCTCCGGTTAAAAAGAAGTACCTGTTAAGCACAAGACACAACAAGTTTAATTAACTTCTGTGATTTTTTAAAAATATGGGAACCGGTCCCACCGTGATCGCCACTGAAAGCATGAGATTTCGGAAATAAAACACCGAGATGCAATAAAAATAGAACTAGATTTATGCATGAAATAACACGGATAGAATTAAATTAAAAACAGGAGCATAGCCCTTTTTATTAATAAAATTCCGTTCGGTTACAATAAATCTTTCGAATGACATATCCTCAGTTACAACCGATGAACGGTGATCTCTTTCCGCATGCCCACATGCAAAATGGGCAGGTCAAACTGTATTGCCACCGCTGGTGTTTAATGAATTTTAGCTTGCTGCTATTCTTCACTGTATTCAAAGAAACAATCAACGGTTAATAGCACCTGCGGTAAGAAGTCGAAACGTTTGTCTTTGTGAAACAACGAATAATGTATGCAAACATTTGATTAAATGCATACGTTAAATAACTCTACGTAACCTGCTACTTTTATAAAGAACAGAGAACAACAGGCATTCGAAACAACATGTATTCGCCAATATAAGACGTAAACTGTTATTTAACGCATTCGAAGACAGCATACATTATAAAAACATGGACTGTTTTAACATGTATTCAAAATTAATTAGAGAACGTATATAGGGATACCCAAACGGGCCACCCCGTAAAAGCTTAACTTCGGCACCAATCCACTGGGGATGGGCCCAAAATCTGGATAATCAGAGTTGTCGTCGAATTGATGGATTAAGGTAATCCAATGCCGGAATTGCAAGTTCAGATGAATACAGTCGGATATTCAGTTTAACAGCACTTCGTTACGTTTCCAGAAAAATACTTCGTAGTCTTCTTTACGTATCGATCCGGTTCTATTTATAGAGGGTTCGGCTTCTGGGAACATTAATGTTCGAAACCCTAAATCCATAAGGGCCGCTCAGATTTGATCCTTATCGGGCCATTATGGGACATGGCTCGCACTGACAGATCGCAGTTATGAGGCGTGGCCTCGGATCGGATATTTTTTTAAAACCGCTTGTCTCATTAATGTTCGCTGTAAAATCCGTCGTTTTACAGACCCGCGGGGTTTTCTTCGAGAAGGGACACGTAGAGGGTGCCACGTGGCGGTCGTTCCTTAGATAGTTGAATGCATGCTTTTGAACTGAATTACGTTAATAAAAAGGGTTGTGCTCCTGTTTTTAATTTAATTCTATCCGTGTTATTTTATGCATCAATCTAGTTCTATTTTATTGCATCTCAGTGTTTTATTTCCGAAATCTCATGCTTTCAGTGGCGATATCGTGACACTTTGGGCCCCGACCCCAAGCGGGCCCAAAGCGTCGCGATATCGCGCCACTTTGGGCCCCGACCAAAGCCGGCCCAAAGCGTCGCGATATCGTGACACTTTGGGCCCCGAGCCAAAGCCGGCCCAAAGCGTCGCGATATCGCAACACTTTGGGCCCCGAGCCGACACGTCACCAGTCAAAGGCATGCATTCAGCTATCTAAGGAACGACCACCATGTGGCACCCTCTACATGTCCCTTTTTGAAGAAAACCCCGCGGGTCTGTAAAACGGCAAATTTTACGACGAACATTAATGAGACAAGCGGTTTTAAAAAAATATCCGATCTGAGGCCACGCCTCATAACTGCGATCTGTCAGTGCGAGCCATGTCCCATAATGGCCCGATAAGGATCAAATCTGAGCGGCCCTTACGGATTTAGGGTTTCAAACATTAATGTTCCCAGAAGCCGAACCCTCTATAAATAGAACCGGCTCGATACGTAAAGAAGACTACGAAGTATTTTTCTGGAAACGTAACTAAGTGCTGTTAAACTGAATATCCGACTGTATTCATCTGAACTTGCAATTCCGGCATTGGATTACCTCAATCCATCAATTCGACGACAACTCTGATTATCCATATTTTGGGCCCATCCCCAGTGGATTGGTGCCGAAGTTAAGCTTTTACGGGGTGGCCCGTTTGGGTATCCCTATATACGTTATCTGATTAATTTCGAATGCATGTTAAAACAGTCCATGTTTTTATAATGTATGTTGTATTCGAATGCGTTAAATAACAGTTTACATCTTATATTGGCGAATACATGTTGTTTCGAATGCCTGTTGTTCTCTGTTCTTTATAAAAGTAGCAGGTTACGTAGAGTTATTTAACATATGCATTTAATCAAATGTTTGCGTACATTATTCATTGTTTCACAAAGACAAACGTTTCAACTTCTTACCGTAGGTGCTATTAACAGTTGATTGTTTCTTTGAATACAGTGAAGAACAACAGCAAGCTAAAATTCATTAAACACCAACGACGGCAATACAGTTTGACCCGCCCATTTTGCATGTGGGCATGCAGAAAGAGACTAATGTTCATTGGTTGTAACTGAGGATATGCCATTCGAAAGATTTATTGTAACCGAACGAAATTACGTTAATAAAAAGGGCTGTGCTCCTATTTTTAATTTAATTCTATCCGTGTTATTTTATGCATCAATCTAGTTCTATTTTATTGCATCTCAGTGTTTTATTTTCGAAATCTCATGCTTTCAGTGGCGATCACGGTATTGATTTAGGAAATAAAACACTGAGATGCAATAAAATAGAACTAGATTGATGCATAAAATAACACGGATAGAATTAAATTAAAAACAGGAGCACAACCATTTTTATTAACGTAATTCCATTCAGTTACAATAAATCTTTCGAATGGCATATCCTCAGTTACAACCGATGAACAGTAGTCTCTTTCCGCATGCCCACATGCAAAATGGGCGGGTCAAACTGTATTGCCGTCGCTGGTGTTTAATGAATTTTAGCTTGCTGTTGTTCTTCACTGTATTCAAAGAAACAATCAACTGTTAATAGCACCTACGGTAAGAAGTCAGAACGTTTGTCTTTGTGAAACAACGAATAATGTACGCAAACATTTGATTAAATGCATACGTTAAATAACTCTACGTAACTTGCTACTTTTATAAAGAACAGAGAACAACGAGCATTCGAAAAAACATGTATTCACCAATATAAGACGTAAACTGTTATTTAACACATTCGAAGACAGCATACATTATAAAAACATGGACTGTTTTAACATGCATTCGAAATTAATCAAATAACGTATATAGGGATACCCAAACAGGCCACCCCGTAAAAGCTTAACTTCGGCACCAATCCATTGGGGATGGGCCCAAAATTTGGATAATCGGAGTTGTCGTCGAATTGATGGATTAAGGTAATCCAATGCCGAAATTGCAAGTTCAGATGAATACAGTCGGATATTCAGTTTAACAGCACTTCATTACGTTTCTAGAAAAATACTTCGTAGTCTTCTTTACGTATCGAGCCGGTTCTATTTATAGAGGGTTCGGCCTCTGGGAACATTAATGTTCAAAACCCTAAATCCGTAAGGGCCGCTCAGATTTGATCCTTATCGGGCCATTATGGGACATGGCTCGCACTGACAGATCGCAGTTATGAGGCGTGGCCTCGGATCGGATATTTTTTTAAAACCGCTTGTCTCATTAATGTTCGCTGTAAAATCCGTCGTTTTATAGACCCGCAGGGTTTTCTTCAAAAAGGGACACGTAGAGGGTGCCACGTGGCGGTCATTCCTTAGATAGTTGACTGCATGCTTTTGACTGGTGATGTGTCAGCTCGGGGTCCAAAGTATCGCGATATCGCGATGCTTTGGGCCGGATTTGGCTCGGGGCCCAAAGTGTGGCGATATCGCGACACTTTGGGCCCGCTTGGGGTGGGGGCCCAAAGTGTCACGATATCACGACGCTTTGGGCCCGCTTGGGGTGGGGGCCCAAAGTGTCGTGATATCGCGACGCTTTGGGCCGCTTGGGGTGGGGCCCAAAGTGTCGCGATATCGCGACACTTTGGGCCCGCTTGGGGTCGGGGCCCAAAGTGTCGCGATATCGTGACACTTTGGGCCCGCTTGGTTTTTGACAAAAGGCCTGGCGCGGATAAAGGCTTTGAAGTTTGTTAAAGGCTCTAGAACGACCGACTTTGCTCTGCTCATTTTTCGATCTTCCGAACTGCTGTGCAAGTGGTTAAGACCACTATTTGACCTCTAAGGGCTGCCCTAAAAGCTGTGATATCAATGTGATCAATGTTTGTAATCACTTAATTGAAATGGTGCTGTTTTGGTGTCTACAACAAGGTCTCATATATGAAAAGAAAATCCTAATTCTAAGTCATGAATAAAATTGTGAGATTGAAACATTAAATAATAGACAAGAAAGAATTGAAAATCAATTATGGCTTAATCAATTTAATGATTTAAAGCTCACCCATGGGATTGTTAATGGAACTAAATCAAATTGGTGGAGTGAGAGAGGCAAGAAGAATATTTTTGTATGGTTTGGCATAATCTTGTTTTCACCATACATCTGTAAAACTTGGCTTGCATACCATGTTATATGTCTTTTGAAATGTGCTAGTCATGTTTGGGATCCAGGGAAGTGATAGTTCAAACTTCACATCCATCTTGTATCATATTGTATATTTGTATATAGTTTTGGTGTTCTTATTTTTTTGTTAGTTTGTTGTTTTGTGTTTTGTATCTGGTTTTGGTTTGTGTTTTTAGTTATGTGATCTGGGTTGTTCCCTTGTTTTGAGGTGATGTTTCATGGTCGCTAATTGATGGTCTTTGGCCCGTTTTTACATTTCTTTGCTTAGTAGGTTGGAATATCTAATCTAAAATAGGTGAACCTGAGAAAATGGGGATGAATTATTTTGTGATCATGCTCATATTTTAGGATTAAAATGTTGGAGAGTAGAACAATGAAATATCTCGCTAAATCTCCACATGTAAATCACACATTTAAGGGTATTTCTAGAAATTGTGAAGGATGAAGTTGTCTTGATTTGAAGATTAAGGCAAAAATTCAACACACTCTATATTTATGCTTCCTAACCCTAGTGATACATATTTATCACAAAGCCATGAAAAAAAGAAAACAAAAAGAGAAAAAAAAGAGAAATAAAATGAGCATTGAAAAGCTTGATCAAATCAGTCGCAAAGTCTAGATAAACTCTACTGGGGCTATGGATTCCTAACCAACAGTAGGGCTCTATCTAGACATAGCTCGATAATAAGAAAGGCTTTGCAAAATCTTAAACGAACATAAGGGTGAGTTAGATAAACCCTATCAGGGCTATGGATGCCTGACTAGTAGTAGGGCTCTATCTATAAAATCTTTCTTTTATGATTTGTGCTTCATAGCCTAAATTTGAACCAAATGATGGAATTCGAAAGGTTTTAAAAGGTACAAAAAGAATCACCTTTCATACACTGAGCAAAGGTAGATGGATTAGTTGTTTTTATTTTGAAGTTGTTTACCCCCACCTTCTTGGGACATTGCTAAATAATATTTATTTCACTAATATTTTGTGTTATCTTTTTAGGTTGGGTTCTTCACCCGAAATGCTCAGGAGCATTTCCCAGTAGAGTTACCATTTTTTGTGGTTGCTCCACAACTAGCCCCAAAACTTGGGGACCCATCTTTTTTATTTTTTGGTTTTGAGTGATTTTGGTTTATCTTTGAGTGATCATTGTTGATATGACCCTAGCCTTGAGCTCACCATGCGTTCTCTAATATTCCTTAAATTGGGGAGTCTTTCGGTCTTGTAAGAAGTCAGTCTTGAGGTTTTGATTAGAATTTGAAGGCTTGATTTTATGGTTTTCTTGGAATCATTGTTTTAGTGTTTTATGTTTTGGGTTTCTTTTGGTGGAGTTATATGTTTGTTTTAAGTTTTATGTTTAAGTGTGTCCTTCTAGTTTAGTTTTAATAATTAAATGGTTTAAATTGATTAGATTGGAAACATTTAAAAATAAAACAATAATAAAACATTATATATATTTCATATATATATAATAATAATAAAAATAAAATAAAATAAATAAATAAATAAAAATTATATATATATATATATGTTAATATATATATATATATATTAATATATAAGTAAAAATTAACAAATAAAAGTAATAAAATACCTGTATATATATATATATATAAAATATATATATAAATATATATATATATATACGGGTATGTTTAAAACATAAAAATTAAAAATAGTAAAAAGTAATAAAGAATGAACTTTATTTTCATATAAGCTCACAATTTTATATCATAGTGCATCATCTTACTCGCTTTGTGGTTTGTTATGGGTGCAGGTGTTGTTCTAAGCAACGGACGAACCCTACTATGATGAAACCAAACAACAAGTCTGAGGATAGTAACAAAGCTCGATGACATCAATCCCAGAGCTGGCATGCAGATGTGGGGTTGACCTGGGAATATAAAGAGTTCTATCAATGCATGTTTTAGTAGCACATCCCATAGAGGGTGACACCGTGGAGCATGAAAGGCTGGCAGATGTTGCTGTCATATGGTAGCAATCAAGAGAATAGGGATTTTTAGTCATCAAAGATTCAAACAAACACATGAAGACAAGCATGAAGACTGATGATAGTGCATAGAGAGAAGAGGCCATGTCGAATAACAACAATCGCCAGATGGCAGTAATGTAGCAGTCGAAGTAGACAAGAAGTAGCCAATGTTGATGTGGCAAGTCAGTACTTGAATAAGGAAAACACGCACCGCTTGGAAATGTAGATTGTGGCTGACTACACTCGATCGAATGGCTTGAACCTGATGGGGGATGAACATGTGGAATCCAACAATAAAGGAGAGCCGAGGAAGTGAGATGATTCCTCCATGTGATGGATTTTTCTAAATGACATAGGAAATAATGTTGGTAATGCGCATTCCTCCAGAGATGACAACACCCCCATATGGGACGTAGATAATGGTAGATTGGATGTGGTGAAAGCAGAAAGCATTTACTCATATAAGGGTGAGTAGTAGATGTGATTACACATCGAAGGCCAGTGATACCAAACATGGACTTACATATTGATGACTCAACGATAAATGTGGAAGCAGCCTGACCATATGGTAAAATGTGGTAGTGTTTGTTTCTATAGTTGCAATAAGAATCTACAATTACTAGGCAGGATTGAAGGCTAGCACTGATAGTAAGATTCAAATCATTTTTATCCTTCCACAACAAGACCATGGTTTGAGCAGATGACATCATACGAGAAGCATAGTAGGGTTAATCTATTTTCATGATGGGGTATCGAGTAACAGTTCTAAGAATTCGAGTGGCTATATGTGATTTGGAAATGATGGGAAATACATGACTCAAATACTAGCAGGGTGATTTGGAAATGAATTGCCCATTCAATAGCATGAATATTATTTTATTGTGGATCATGTATCAATTTGGTAGCTTACATGTTAGAGGACTTCACTAACGGTGAATCAAAGCCAGATGATATGAATATGTTTAGATTTATTGTGTAACACAAACCAAGGAAAATGACATCGATGGTGATAGAGGGAATAACACGAAATAAGTACAAGATATTCAATATTCATTGCACATCAATGATAAAGACATAGAGGTGTAAAGTAATATAGAATGTGATGCTAAAGATTCATAAAAATGAATAAGATGTGCAGTTCACAGAAGCATTATTTGGGTTTCGAATGCTCACCAAATTATGGGCAGGTTGATTACATAGAGAGTAGTAATCGACCATGGACATTGGTAAAGCAACCATAACATAGACAACATGAATGATGTAGCTATGTAGTGATAGACAAAAAGAGTAATGTGTCACATAGGTTGTTTTAGAGTAGTCTCTGAGCATCGATGGGTGGCTTCATCCAAGATAGTGATAGGGCATTTGTGCACTCACGTAGGTAGCGGGTGAGGTAGACCTATTAACAACTCATGTTGTCGATGTGGTAAATATAACCTTTGTAAACATATACCCAGACTCAAGTGAGAGTAAAGGGATAGATGGCAGGTTTCAATGTGGACACCATGCTTATATGACCTCGAGAGAGATGCTCGAAGATTGGTAGTCCTGAGTGTAAATGTAGAGAACAACAAAGGTCTTTGGGATTAATGATTCATCACCAGTGAGCAACACGCATTGAAGAGGAGCATAGCTAGCATTAGATGTCATGGACAAACAATAGCAGGGTTCGAGATGCAGTGGGATAGTGTACAATGACCATTTCCAAATGGGTGCTGATGAGGTGGACGAATACAACGTGGAGTGTTGGACCGTATTTTAATCATGTGTTAGAAAAAAAAAGGATTTCTTACATTATAGTTGGAGATTATGGGCTTTAAAATAAAATATCCTAAAGGTATCTCCACCATTACAAAAGAGAATGCGAAAAAGGTTTCTATATATATATATTCCTAAATAATACAATACGGAATGTGGATGGAAGTCAAAATAGTTACGTTCGTCTTAGATTGGAATTACACTTGTTCGCATGTCTACCAATTTTAGAAAACAAAAGGGGAATAAAAGACGTTATAGAAAAGTAATGCAAAGTGGAAATTTTGATGAATTACATCACGAAATAGTTATTGCGAAATAGCAGAAGAGAAAAACGTAAAGTTTTTAGGGAAGATAAAACATGGAAGGAAATAAAATGAAACGACTAGGTGGAAGAAGGTTAAATGGTTTTTTGAAACAAAAAGAAAGGGATGGATCTTTTGGGATTTTTTCGAGAGAGAAAAGCACTCCGCTGGACTGATTTTCACCAATTTTATGCCCATTTTGGACTTGTTTTCTGCATTGTAGTTGAAAATTGTACATATTTTTACTACAATATATTGGATATGGTTTAGGTTTTATGTGTGTTGATGGTTGGCTTCTTGTCATTTTCAGTATTTTGCACCTATTCCTTTGAAGTTTGCATTGTATAGATGTTGATTGTATTAAATTGGGTCACTCTAATACTGGTTTTATGCATAATACTAATGCTTGCAAGGTCTGTGGAGAAATTTGAGTTGCATCATTTCTGTTGTTTCATTTTTTTTTTCTAATTTTTCTTTTGTAGATTTTTTAATTTTCAGAGATTAAAATAAAATAAAAAATTAAAGTCAAAAAACTAATTACATGGGTGTCAAGAATGATATAAAATCTATTATATGAAATAAGTTTGAATTCATTCTGAAGTCATTTCGATTTTATAAAAATTGTTGAAAATGACAGTTTTATGTAGATTTTTATAATTTTGGAATTTCATTTTTTTCACATTTTGGAGGTAAATCATATTTTTAAACTATGCATTTTCATTCATAATCATAATATGACCTTTCCTTTATGAAAAATTCAATTTCATTAAAGGGGGTTAATTTTTATGGCATTTCATTGGCCATCATTTAAGAGCAATAAATATCATTCTCTTTATGAAAATTTTGATTTCATCAAAGAGGTAATTTATCATTATAGCAAAGGCTAGTGTAATAAAACATTAAATTATTTCTTATTTATGAAAATTGATTTCATTAAAGAGGGATAATTCATAATGACATTATGAGACCATTATTTTAAAGCAATAAATTGGTGTCTCGTTGTGAAAATTAATTTCATCAAAGGGACAATTTATTAATTATAGCAAAGGCTTTCTTTATCTTCATGATAGAAGATACATTTAATGGATCTTTTCATCATTTTAAATTCACATTCATAGATAAATTTAATCTTCTATTTCATGCTTTAAAGTAGGATTTAATGCAAGATAAAACTTGTTTAAAATGTACTTAATCTAAAAAAGATAAAATCTTTCTAAAAATATTCAAGATAAAAGGAATTCAGGCTACATCGTGGTCATATCAGGGCCAATTCATACTTGCATTTAAGTTTCATGAACAATCATTAATATGGCAAAATAAAATGAACCAACACATGCCCCTTGTTAATAGTTACTTGCAATCACTAAGGTGTTCCTAGCATTCATTTGATATATCTTTATTGAGATTACTAATACACATGTACAAATGCTAATATAGCGGAGACCTTGGAGAAGTTATTTTGTTTTAATTTCTTTTCAAGAGAGTATTTTGAGATCAAAATCCTAAGGGAGAGTATGAGTTTGCAATTAGGTAAAATTACCACTCAACAATACTAAGGAGTAAAAATAGAAAGGGCAAACAAATGTTCATCCGAGAAATTTTCAAGAATGAACTCATCATCATCAAATATTTTTATACAAGATAAATAATATGCAATGGTATTATCCTTACCTACTTTATCTATAATTGTGATATTAAATTTTTGCAATAAAAGAAACCATCTAACCACTATTCCTCCTATTGTAGCTTTATTCTTTAAGTATTTAATGGCAGAGTGATCAGTGTGAACAAATACTTCATACCCTATTATGTAATTTTTGAACTTATTAATGACATGAACCACAACTAAAAATTATTTTTTAGTAACTGTGTAATTAAGTTCAGTCCCATGCAGATTTTTACTCACATAATAGATAGCATTAGATATTTTTTTCTCTATTTGTTGTAGTAGTACCCCTATTGCATAACCTGAAGCATCACAATGTATATGAAAGGGTAATTCCCAATTTGGTCTCCTTAGAATTAGTGTAGTAGTCAAATTTTCTTTATAAATTCAAAGGATTCCTGACATGCTTCAATCCAATTAAATTCCCTTTCTTTTGTTAAGAGTTTAAGCATGGGAGAGACAACCTTGTTGAAATATTTAATGAATATAAGGTAGTATCCCACATGTTTGTTTTTTGGAGGTTTAATGGATTGAATAAATTAGATTTTTGTAGGATCTACTTTAACACTTTCCTCAAATATATAATGTCATAAAATAATACCTTATTTCATCATCATGAAGCATTTTTCATGACTCAGAGAGAGGTTTTGTTCTTGGCATCTAACTAGAACTTTTTGTAAACTTGATAGAGTTTCTTCAAAAGTGTTACCATAGACTATGAAGTCATCCATATAGACTTCTACACATTCATTAATTAAATCAGAAAAAATAGCTAAACCATCCCTTTGAAAAGTAGTAAGTGCATTGCATAATCCAAAAGGTAAAACTTTATAAGCATAGGTACCTATAGGGCATGTGAAACTGGTCTTTTCTTGATCTTCTTTTGCTATTGATACTTGATTGTACCCACTAAAACCATACAAAAAGTAAAAATATTTCTTTTCAGCCAATGTATCAAGAACTTGATCAATGAATGGTAAATAAAAATAATCTTTCTTTGTTACTTTGTTCAATTATCTATAATCTACACAAATCCTCCATTTACCATTTTCTTAGGAACTATCACTAATGGTGATACCCATTGGCTATCAAAAATTGGATATATAAATCCTGCATTTCAAAGCTTAATGATTTCATATTGAACTATGTCTTTCATAGCTAGACTTAGTCTTCTTTGAGGTTGTCTCACTAGGTGGTAACCTTCTTGAATGAAGATTCGATGGGTATTGTGAAGACAAAAATGAAACACCAAATATAGATAACAAAAAATGAACAAAGAGTAATACAAGATATTGCATAATAAAATAGATCTTATATTATTAATTTTAGGTGGATCTCAATACAATCAAATGTACCCCAAATGAGGGTTTAAACTAATTATTATTTTGATATAATAAATACAATATGCTAGGTTTCTTCGAAATCCTGGACAACAATGCTTGCAGTGTCTCCAAAGCTCGTATTTGCTCCCAACAAAGGTGAGTGGGCTTCAAATATCCATTGACTAGAAGACTCTAGCTTAAAAATCTGCTCAATACCTATACATCTCCAGATATGCACACAAAAAATGACAAAAGAGGATTAGTAGTAACTGTGAGGGCTCCACTGTGTGAGACCCTAAAAACTCAATAAAAACCCTAGCTATAAAATGATAAAACTGCATGTAAATATGGAAAAAATAAAATTAATATCAAATATAAAATATTTACCTTGTAAACTTGTCACTTTCTGATTTTTCATTGTCATTGTTGCAGAAAATAGATGTGTGGGTACCCTAGCAACACTTGGTGGTTCGCTAGTCAGGAGAACTAGGCTTTGAAATGCCCATGGGTGCTCAATAATGACAAGAAGTGCCCAAAGGCACTCGATGATGGAGGAAGGTACCCAGAGGTTCTCGAAAGTGGAGGGAAGCACCTGGAGGTGCTTGATAGTGATAGGAGATGCTTGAAGATGATCGAGGATTGGAAAAAAATATACAAAAGAATATTTAGTTAAGTGAAATGGGCGGTGGCGAATGTAGAGGCTATGGTGAGCAAGGAAATATGGTGAGAATGCTTGGATACTTAAATACTTCAAAAAATTAGGGAAATTAGGGGTGAACCCATCAAAATGGCTCCTATTTATAATCTTCTTTAGGGCAAATTAGGGTTTTGACAATAAAATTTGTGCGGTCAAGATTAAAACGTGATAGAGGGTGGAGATTAAATCTAGGTATATGACATGGATCAAGGTGGATAAATGACTAGGATTAAAGTATGATAGATGGCTAAGATTAATTCACACATATATATGTATTTATTAAATATATATAAAATATAATCTAAAATATATAATACAAAATATATGTATATAGTGGGTAAAAATGGTGGAAAGACCTGGATGAATGACAAGTGGTTAGGATTTGGTGTCTACAAATACCCCTTTTTGTACCATGTTGCGTGAAACACAATACGATGAAAAAATACGAGACACCTATTTTTTCTTGATGGTGAAGTAGCTTTGTTGAGATATGGATATGAGCTTGATGATAAAAGAATTTTGATTGCGTAGCTTACCCCCTCAATTTGTGAATGAGTTTGTGAATGAATCTCATGAGTCAATTGAAAAATGAGTGTAAATGATTATATGGATGAATGACATAATTGTGGACGATATGAATGATGTAAAAGTGATGTCATTTTTACCCCAATGGTGGAAGGGGATTGTTGAAAAATGCAAGTGTTGACTCTATTTTGGCCCTAATAGAGAAAGGATTTTGTTCCAAGTGTAGATGCCATGATCATGTAAGATGTATCTTGTTGTGGGAAAATAAAAATCAAATGTGATTACCCTGATTTTGGGATGATTCTATGCTATTAAAGAATGTGCTTTTTGAACCCAGACATTGTAGGTGATTTGGAGAGGATAGGGAAATCCTCCAAGGGAGGTCCCATATTCGAAACCCTACCAAAAAGTTAAATTTATTACCCAAAATACTATTGATAATGTTGGTACGAGTAGGGCCGGGCGTGACTCTCAAGTGAATTTGATGATGTAGAATCTCCTAGTTGTGGTCTCTCAAACCATGGTAGTCCCACAAGGAGTGTTTTGCTTAAAAAATAATAATGTTTCTATCGGTGTCATTGATATGCAAGTATGAAGATACAAGAAAATAAAAAGAGTCAACTTTGGAGGGTCTTCTAGTGACTGTTGAATAATTCCCATGATTGGAACTAATAACCCTAGCTAGTTCCTATCTCTGTGATGAATATCAAGGAAATGGGATATTATGAAATGTGATTTTTTTTGTGTTTCAAGCCCCATGAACTAGGTCATCAATGATAGTTGCTGAGCAAATTAGTTGTGTCATAGTTTCACGTAAAATGTGAAGTACCAACAATGATTTTGTTTTTGAGCAATGAGATATTAGATGATGAAAAATAGCCAAGTTTCCTTATGGTAGTGTGTTCATATTATCGAATTGCATGGATTCAAATAATTGCAATCGCCAAGGGGATTGAATAGACCACTAGATACGAGGTTCACTTGAATTTTTCTTTGAACTTGGAAAATGTGCAAATATTATTTTTGATGATTAGAAATGATGTGAAAGTGAAGAATTGATGATAAGAATGATGATTATGATTGTTTTGTGAAAATTTGGATAATTTTGGATCATTTTAGAATTTGATAAGTGATTTTATGTCTTTTGGATGTATACATCCAAATCGATTTGGACCTTCACAAAACTTGATAATATGATGAATTGGGTGCATGGATGTAATTTGGAGTTATTTGGTTGGGGTAAGCCACTGTTTTGCATTGATTTTATCATTTGTTTATTTTGAATCCAAACATCGACAAGCACTTATTACCTACACAAATTATCTCCAGAGCTTTGCATGTTTCCAAATGTAGGTGGTTGTGTGTTTGCAAATTCTTGAAGTTGCATCTGAAGTATTGGACATAAGTGAGCTACGAAAGATATGGTTGTGAAGGGAGCAGATGTGGGTGTAGGTCCTGGATCTGAATATGGAGTGCGATATACCAAGGTAAGGTCTTTCGACTCTCTTTTTGTTTTTTTTTTGTAAAAAAATTCCTATATTTTGTGTTTTTTTTAGGTAATGTACATGTATTAAAATTAATGTTTGTGTGTTGTGTTGCAGCTTAATATTTTGGAGATTCGACATTAGTTCACTTCTCATCCCTAGGATGAGAAAGGTATTGTGGGGTGAGGATTGAGAATGGTTGGAGGTAGTAGGGCTGGTGGGGGTAGCCTAGATAGATGTGGTGAGGGCTAATGAGGGGTACATTTTAGCCCTAGCAAAGATGTGGTATCTAGTTAGGGGGACCTTTTAGCTCCCTATCTAAGATATGACTATGACACTTGAGGATGTATACCACATCCTCAAGTTATTGGTGTAGAGCATGCATGTCGATGTTGGACACGATAAGAAGACTAAGATGAGATGCATGTTTGGGGATGGATGGGAGGCTATGGAGGTGATGGATGGAGGGATTACTTACTTGTACATGTATGTGGAAAAGAATTTGGATGCTCTTCCTACTTTGGTGATGTTTTTTTTTGCCAAGATAGTGGCCCCGAACAATATTGGACGTTGATTCCATTGGAACCTTATCGGTTTGGTGTGTGATATGCTTTCTACACCATGGGTGTATGCATGGGCTCTTACTTTATTGGTGTAGTTATGCCAGTAGTTATATGAGATGAAAAGGCATAAGCACTAGGGACTAGGTTACATCGTTCTACTACAATGTTGTGATTAAGAGCACCTTAGTATGGCTTGACCTGTGGTCTTACCAACCAGGGGATACGATAGGGAGAAATAATATGCTATGACGTGGCCAATGGCAAAGGAGGTACAACTGAGTCATCCTATGTAGATGAGTGAGTGGTATAGGGATCTATGGGATGGACTGATGGAAGATTAGGTCATATGAAGATAATGGTAAGGTGCCATATGGATAGGTGATGGGGAGCATTTACATTGGGTGCAGCAAGCTATATGCGTGATTGTGAGGTACACGAAGGAGGTGGAGCTTATCTAGTTCTCATAGGTGTTGCAACAATTCAGATTGAGGCATGATTTTCTTGAGGAGCCGATGCTTTATAGATGGCATTGAGATGAGATAAGATTACCATGCATTGAGGTATGGAGGGTCACACTTGAGGATGATGAGGAGATTGATCTTTATGATGTGGATGATGCGGTTACTATAGAGTATGATGCATATTTCATGTTTCAACCACCATGGGTATTTTAGCAATAGATGGTGGAGGGGGATATGGGAATGAGATCGAGGGAGCTGAGGAGGATCCTAAGCACCAAAGGCATCTCCAGGCTAGCAGTCAAAGGAGGAAAACTAGGAGGGTGGTGGTATAGTTTTTGAAGGATGGAGGAGATGGAAGGGATATGATAGAGCAGGTTCATGAGTTTGGGGAAGATGGAGGGAATATGGAGGATAGAGAGGATATTCCAAATGGATCCCCTAGTTAGAGTGAGGATGATTGGGTACAAATAGAGCATCTAGTGATAGAATGAGATTATATTATAGCATATCATGATATAGAGATAGCTTGACTATAGGGTAGGGAGGTGATTCAAGAGGTAAAGATAGCTCAATTATAGATAAATATAGAGGTATAATTTATAGCAGGTGGAGATGAGGATAGTATCATGAGGCTCCAGGTAGAGCTGCTATAGGGACTTCATAGGTAGAGACATGATGTACATCACCTTCGAGCTCAGGATAGATATATCTAGGTATTAGAGGATCAGTTGATGGAGCATGAAATTGGGCTTACATAACCATCCTGCTAATCCATATCTAGGTTGGCTAGGCCTAGTGTGTCTAGGTATATTTATAGGTCTAGGGATATTTCAAGGTCATAGGGGTCCTCTCTTAGGTTTTAGCTAGTGCTTAGATGCACTTTTTGTATATGAGCCTTGGTTCTCCATTGTATGTAGCCTTTTTAAGCACTCGTTATATATGCGATATATATATACATGGATTTTACTTTTTGTGTTATGCTTATGTGTGAATATTTTTGTGTGATGCATATGCGTATGGATGAATATGTATATGGATGGTTAATACAAGTGATAAAGTGTTATGGATGATTAATTTAAGTGATGGGATGCAAATGTTCTAATGATAATTCATAGTTTAGAGTTTTCTTGACCATTTTTTAGCATTGTTTTTTAATGAGGGGCACAAAACTTGGTGGTATGTGAGGCGAAAGACTCATGAAATGACATGGATGTTGACATGGAAGAAGATATGGATGTTGATATGGAAGAGGATATGGATGTTGATATAAAAAATTGACTGTTTTGCAGAGACTCAGACATACTAGTGCCATAAAACAAAATCACTAAAACTACCTAATCCCTCTAGGACCAAATGTGTGTGCAATGAATTCATTTATTGAATCATGGTAATGGTAATGACTCAAGGTAATCAAGAACCAATGTGTGTGTAAGTGATTTTACTAACTCATCTTGAGTAAATTAGGTGTAACCTATTATGGATGAGACCAAGAAGCTATCTTGTTCATATGTGTGGTCATAGGTCTCTTTAAAAGAGACTTGTTGCCATGCATGAGCGTACTAGAATGCCAGTCAAGCATCTATAGCTCCGGTGTAGACTAGCTCCATAGTCCAAGAATTTTGATCTCTCAATTTTTGGGGATTACTACCTTACTGTTTGACTAAAAATTTAGTATGATCCTTACAACCCAATTATTAGTGGTGTGTGATGTGTAAAAGATTTAGAGTTTTTAAGGAATTTTTCCCTACTCTTTCTTTTATTTTGAAATTTGTGATAGTGGTGAAAGCCACTATTTTTGTGGACTATGTTGCATGATGGGATAGGTGAGGATTACCCTTTTCACTTCAAGGTTCAAACCAAGTATGGTGTTATCCCTATTTGACACAAGATATTTTTAAGATGTGAAATTGTGTTTGGTTTAAGAATGTTTTGGAGTCAATTTCCAAAACTCAAGATTTTCTTAGTGAAGATGTGTAATGGTCCTAAAGAAAACTTGACATGTATAGGAGGTTTCTTAAAACACTAGGAGTGGCTAAGTGACCAAAAAATCATAGGAATTATTGATATATGGAGGCAAATGATAAGTTGAATTTATGGAATGGTGTGGATGATGTTGTGAAGGTGCCCCTGATTAAGGCAACATGAATTTATTGGACCAATTAATACCTTGAACTAAATAAATGATCCCTAATATGAAATATGAAATGCAAATGAAATATATGAAATACAAATTGTGAAATGTGATATATGAATGCAATTGTTGTTAAGTGAAATGTGTGCAAATGAAATATAATGTTTTTGTGTATTAGCCATGTATATATACATATATATAAATCTCATTAAGCATAGAATGCTATTAAGTGTATAACATTAAGTGGTCTGGGCTCTTTATCTCCCTCTAGATTTGCAAGCCTATAAGTACCATTACCCACTCTTTTAGTAATAATGTATGGACCAAACCACTCAACCACAAATTTATCACGAAGATGCAACAATGCATTGGTATTTTGTTGATTCTCTTTAAGGACAAGATCTCCTACTTGGAATTCATGTAGATGAACTTTGGCATTGTAAGCACACTTTAGGTAGTCTTGATAAACTCATAAATTCTCTAAAGCATTGAATCGCCTCTCATCAAGAAGTGTGAGTTGGTCAAGATGTGCTTGTCTGGTAGTGTCGTCATCTATGAATTCTTGCAAATAAAATTGCGAGGAAGTCTCAAGCTCAAGAGGTATGATTGCTTTGGCTCCATAGTCCAATGAAAATGGTGTTGCCCTAGTAGGTGTGCGGATGCTTGTTTGATAAGACCATAATGCTAAGGGAATTTTAGTATGCCAATCTTTGTGATTTTCATTAACTAGTTTCTTAAGAATAGAAATTAAGGTCTTGTTGGTAGCCTCAGCTTGTCCATTCACTTGTGGGTAATAAGGAGTAGAGAAACTATGTTGGATGTTATATTTCTCTTAAAGTACTCAAACATCCTTGTTCTTGAAAGACTTACCATTATCGAAGATGATTTTTGATGGGATACCAAAACAAAAATGATATTATGAAGAATAAACTCTGTAATTCTAGGTCTTATCATACTGGTTTGAGGAATTACCTCAAACTAATTTGTGAAGAACTCAGTGGTTGTGATGATGAATGTATGTTGTCCTAAGAAAGGAGGTAGTATTTTACTTATTAAATCTAGACACCATTGTGAAAAGGGCCAAAGGATTTGAATAGGCTATAATGCTTGTGATGGTACATGAGTTAAATTAGCATACTCTTGACATTGCTTACAATGTTTGACATAAGTGCAAAAATATTTTTCCATAGTGGGCCAATAATAACCTATGCATAGAATACTCTTTACGATGGTCATCCCACTAAAATTACCACCACAAGTACCATCATTAGATTTAGCTATGGATCTTTGTGCCTCAATAACATTAAGACATCAAAGGAGGATTTCATCATAACCATGTTTATACAACACGTTCTCTAAGAGAACAAAACAATTTGTTTTTTTCTTGAAAGTGCATTTAGTAGTTCGAGACATGTCAGATGGGAGTGTTCCAAACCTGATAAAGGCTATTATTTGGCTTGATAAATGCTCATATGGATCTGACTAGATAAAACAAACATTCCTTTCATCCTTAGATTCAGCATGAACAATTGCATATTTAGATATTGTTAAAATAATGAGTGGTTGTACCTCTCCTAAGGAGTCTTTTGGAATTAATGATCCAAGAGAGGTCATTGCATATGAAAATATATTATTCAAATATGGTAAACTATCAATTTCATACCATTCAAATTTAGAGAGAAATTTCATTGCTACTTCATGATAAAGTTTAATGGTAGGTTCTTTACATTGGTATTCTTCATTGATTTTCTTGACAACAATTTGAGAATCACCAAATATCCTGATATGCTTTATACCCATAGCTATAGCTGATTGAAGGACTAAGATTAAGGCTTCGTACTCTATAGTATTTATAGTGAATTGGAAGTAAAGTTTAAATGATAAAGGGATAGGTACCCTCTAGGGTTATGAAATATGAATCTAGCACCTTGACCTTTCTCGCACTTAGAACCATCAAAGAATACTATGATATCGACGTCTTCCTTAGGAATGACATCTTCTTCTTGTTTAGTGACAGTGAATACCGAATCATATGGGAGCTCAATAATCAATGGATGATCACTAGGTAGTGGAGCTTCCACAAGTTGATAAACTATAACCTAACATTTAATGCATTTTTGACTAATGAACTCAAGGTCAAATTCAATGAGAAGCATTATCCATTTAGCAATGTTGATGTTATTGTAAGTGTGAGACATCATATAATGGAGAGGATTTTCTCTAGCTATGACATATGTTGTGTGACTAAGCATATAATGTATGAGTTTCTTAGTGGCAAAAACCACTACTAAGAACAATTTTTCTACATAAGCATTTCTGGTTTCATATCTTACCAATGTTTGACTAATGTAATAGACAACTTGCTCTCAATTTTCTTCATTATTTGTGCAAGCATTATCCCTGATGCAAATTCTATTGCTAAAACATAAAGATAAAAGGTAACCCTTGCACTACGAGGAGCTAATATTGGTGGAGAAGTTAAGCATTGCTTAATATCATCAAAGGCTTTTTGGTACTCATCTGTCCAATAAAATGGCACCCCCTTTTGTATCAGGTGATTTAATGGCCTACATTTGTCAAAAAGTTATGCAATGGAGCGATGAATTGATTAGATATTTTCTTGTAAACTATACTATTCATTTAAATTTGTTTGGGGAGGAATCTCCATGATAGCCTTGACATTGTTTGGGTCCACCTCATTGCCTATTATGGAGACTATGAACCCTAGTAGTTTACCATAGGTAACACTAAAGACACATTTTTGGGTTTCAACCTTACCTTATGTTCTAGAAGTTGGTCAAAGACTTTTTCCAATACACCAATGTGCTCTTGTCAAGTTTTAGATTTTTCCAAGAGATCATCCACATAATATTTGATTATCTTATGCATATAGTCATGGAAGTGTTGGCAATTTTGGGTTTGAGATCCTAGCTTCTTGTCTATGAGTTGTCATTGATGTCAAAGGAAATGGCATTAATGTTAAGAGGATGTGTGGATTCAAAGGTGGAAGATTCCAAGAGAATATTTTTAAGAGAATCGGAGAGATTCCATTGGCAAGGGTTTCATTAAAACCAAACAGTTTATTAAAACAAAGTGGATAGGGTTTTATTAAAACCAAGTTAAATGGTTTTATTAAAACCAATGGAGGTTATCTTCATTATTTATTTAATTATTATTTAAAACCCTCAAGGTTTTAATTAATTAATTAAGGGAGAAATTATTTTAATTTATAAAAAACTTAAAGGTTTTAAACCTTTTATTCTTAATTTATTATTTAATGGTTTTAAACCCTTTTTGAAAAGACTTTTGATTAATTTCGAAATGGTATTTATTACACGTCAAGGTGTCTTCAAAGAGACTATTTATTCTCCAACTCCTAAGGTGGAAGGCTAATTAATTTGAAATTCCTCGAATGAAATTGCGGTGTTTGTGCTCGTATTCACGGATCGAAGGAAGACTTAGAAGCACGTGCGGTGAAAAGTCTTTAGGAGTTTTTGAGGGTGAAGGGAGGGAAGTTCACTTGTGAACTTCGAGGCGGGTAGGGGCGAAGGGCGGGGGCGCATTGGTGGAGGTCACCGTTTCGATTCTTGCGGGGTGCTTTGCTAGAGTAACACAATTTTATTAAAACATCTTTATGTCGTGAAATTCAGAGTTTCTTGGACAACGATTTATAAGGTGTGATTAAATTTTATGAGTTTTGGTTTTTGTGATTAGCATTGAATAAAAGCTTAGGAGAAATAAGGGCATATTTCTTTGGATGTATTTTTAAGATTATTCTTTGCTATGCTAAAATAAAAATGGAGGTATAAGGTGTGAGTCTATGATTGTTGATTTATTGGCATGTTATGGTGGTTGTGTTTAAAGAAGTGGAGCTAAAATGTGTAATAAAGGAAGTTTATATTATTGCTCATTTCTTTTTATTCTAACCCTAACTTGGTTGGAATTTTGAGAGTAGTGTGTGGTGACGAGTGAAGGTTCAATTATATTCTACTCCAATAAGGTATGGGCACATTCTTCTTATGGGTATGATTGGTGTATGTTTTCTGAAATAAGGTTGGAGTGAAAAGGTATTCTACTAGGTATCCTTTGGCTAGGTGTAAATCCTATTTTTTGGTTTGTTGAAGACTACTTATGCATTGCTATCCTTTAGGAGAGTTTTTGGTGAATGCAAATTTTGGTTTGAGATAGTGCAAGCTTTGTGCACTAGGGTTATATTTGTGAGTCTAGCTACTTGCATTGAGTTGGTGGAACCCTTGGTTGGCTATTTTGAGTTTGATGGTTGAGTTGCTTCCACAGAGGTTGTTTGATCAAGTTATTGCTTTACTTGATTCATGATATTGGGCTTACTCCATTGAGTTGATTTGAGCAAGTTATTCTTTGCATTTGGTGATATTGTGTTGGTGGCTGTTATTGTTCAAATATCTTTGGAAGGAAAAGGATTTCTACTTGTTTCCCTATATTGTGATGATTGGTTGAATGCTTCAAGGTTGATGTTGAGTTGAATGGTGTTGGTTGACTAAACCTTGTTTGATGAGCATTGTTGTTGAAACCCTAATTGATGGTGAAAAGAACATGAGTATCATTGTTATGTGATTCTTTGCATAGTTGGCAATTGTTGGGGTTTCATGTTCTTGAAAGAAAACATTCTATCCTATCCATTAGATATTGAGTTGAGAGATTGAGAGAGATGATGGAGAGGAGTTGAGAGGGAGAAAAGAGGAAAAGGGGGAGAGTTGGGAGGGTGGGGGGTGGGACGGGTTTGGAGGGGGGGGGGGGGAAGAAGGGGGAAGAGTGGGGGGACGGAGCATGATAGAGGGACTGGAGAGATGGATAAGTACTAGTAAGGACTTGTGAGTTGAGTTGATATTTATCAAAGAACTTGAGAAGGTAATTGGTTTATGAGAAAACCAGGACGCAAGTTTTGAGAGGCAGAGAGATGAGTAAGAGTGAAGAGGAAAGAGGGGGAGAGGAGAGAAGCGGGAGTTCAATTACAAACGCCCCTCTTCAAAATGTATGTCATGGCATGTTGATAAGTGGCACCTACATTTTTAAGGCCAAAGGGCATCACCTTGTAACAAAATTTTTTCCAAGGTGTAGTGAATGTTGTTTTATGGTGGTCATCAAGATTTATTTGAATTTGGTTGTATCTCAAAAAACCGTCCATGAGAGAAAGCATTTCATGTACACTATAGGTGTTGACAAGAGTATCAATATTTGGAATAGGAAAGTCATCTTTAGGACATGCTTTGTTAAGATCTTGAAAATCAGTGCAAACACATATCACCTCATTAGGCTTGCGAATGGGTACCATGTTTGCGAGACACTCTAGATAATTAGTGGGTACAATGAAACCCACATCTAAAAGTTTTTGGAGCTCTTATTTGACCAAGATGGCAATGGTAGGATGCATCCTTCTAAGTTTTTGTTTGACTGAATTAGCATCAGGATGTAAGGTGATATTATGGACAACCAAGTTAGGGTCAATACCAAGCATGTCCTTGTAGGACCATGCAAAAATGCCCTTATTCTTCTTGAGGAGAGCAATTAATTGCTCTTGCTCATCGGTGGATTAACTTTTTCCTATTTTGACTATTTGGAGATTGTCTTTATCTAAACTGGATCGACATCGATGGTATCTTCAATGGACATGTGGGAACATTCCTCAAGTTGAGAGGGTTTTGGGATCAGATGAATGTCATCTATGATGTCATCGAACTATTTTGACTTATCCTCATTTGCATATTCTTAAAAAACCTAAATATTTGAATGTGAAGGCAAAGGTGAAGGTATAGGGGATGGATTAATGTAGTTGGATGAAGCCCTTAACAATTACTTGGATAGGACAAATTAATAAAAATATGGAGAGGAAATCTGATCCATATCAATAAGGCTCATGTAAATTGGAATTGGCTTTGCCAACTCATATGGATTATGGAGTGGGGTGAATAAGTTAATAGGATTCATGTTCACTTAAGGTAAAATAGAGGAGGTGAAATGTATTGGATGGATAAATCCTAATAATCAATGCCAAGACCTTCGAAAACCAGGAAAACATCAAGCAACACAAATAAATACACTTAACTAAATATTGTGTACATGAAATGCAGAAAAAGAAAATGTTTTTGTTTTTTTTTTATATTTATTTTGTATTATATACATATGTTGAAATTTTGGTTGATGACATGGATTAATGATATGGAGGTGGTGGTTCACCGGTATGTTTAGCTCGCTCTTGTGGAAGAAGTAACCAAAATATGGGCTCATGTATGGGGAAAATTCTAAGATAAAACTCATCTTGTTTGGTATGGGAAATGATGGGCTTTGATTCCTCCTTAGATTCATCAGAAGCTATCTACATGAGGTCAAATTCTTCATACATTTTCTCGTCACAGTCATCAGGGTGGAGGGCTTCTTCTTCTGAATTCAGATTAAGCCTTTGAAAGGCTTGTTCAAAATAAGATATGGTGGGAAGTGGGTGATAACCTAGACCTAAATGGTCATGCACTTTTTAATATGGGACATCAATAAGTTGAGGCACTCTCTATTCATATTGGCTTAAGCCATGTCTTTGACAATTATATCTATGAAAATAGTGGGATGAAAAACCCGTAATTTTTTTTATATTGGCAGGTGGTGGTTGTTTGGGTTCTTTTGGGGGAGTACGATTAGACAAATATTTGGTCCCCCCATACACAAAATTTATGCTATTAGGCATTGAATCCATATTGTCTACCACTACTATAGATAAAGATGGGTTGCATAGGTGATCGAAATCCTTGGTAGTTGAGTTATTGAGTGGTGTGATTGTGATGTTTTGAACCACATATTCACCAATACCAGGATTGGTGAGGTGGACCTCAAATTCATATGATGAGGGTGAAGTGGACATGGGAGGCTCATGGTCGGTTAATGGCTCAAGCGATGGGGAATATGTGGGAATCTCACAATTTGATAATTCAACTTGTGAAACGTTGGCTAATGGAGGTGGATATGGTGTAAACAAATTATTGTGACCAATGAAGGGGATGATGATGTGTATGGCATGGATTAGGTTCGATCACATGTACATGCAGTCAATAATGATGATAACGAAGGTGTAGAAATGGATGTTTGGTTGAAATTGGTGATGGGAAGATCCTCAAGAATGGGAGACTTTGATGAAGGATTGGATGGAGTGATTGATGATGTGGTGGATGATGTGAGAAAAATATGGGTAGAATGAAGCATGGATTCATAAGGATTCGAGATGAAGTTGCAATACTTAAACAACTCAATATCCATTGGTATGAAATGTACTTGCCCTTCATGTACGTATTTAAGATATTGATGTAATATGGAAGGGACACATCTCATTTCCCTCATCCAAGGTCTTACAAGGAGTACATTATACGCAATGGATCCTTCTAGGATGTGGAAAATGTTATGCAACATTTTTATCCCTACTTCAATGAGCAAAACAAAAGTTTCAATTGTAGAGCAAAGAGCATCATTAAATGTTTTCAATGTGAAGGTGGATTTGGTTATGTGAGATGAAGGAAGATTGAGATGATGGAGGGTAGATGTGGTGATGATGTTAATGGAGGATTCAATATCAATTAAGACTCTTTTAAATGGCTTCCTATCAATTTGAGCCATTATATGCAATGGAGGGTCCATCGATTATGATGAGATTGGTTTAATATCAAAGTTATAAAACATAATAGAAGGCTCCATGCATGTTTGAATGCTCCCTAAAAAGTTATTAAAGCATTGGAATCTTGAGATTGGAGTTCACTGGACTTTAGAATATCCATTAATGCCTCATGATGTTGGGGAGATTGTTGAATTAGATCATAAATAGACAGTTTTGATAAAGTTATTTTTAAACTCGTGGTTAACCAGCTACTTAGAGAAATTATTGGCCTTTGGGGGTAGTTGATGGGATGAATTGATGGATTAGAATGGTTGGGAATGTGGATTGGTGGAGAAGGAATTAGGGAAATTTGGATAGGTTGTGATGGAACAGGTTGAGACTCCCTTGCTTGTGAGTTCATGGGTTGTTGAATGGGTTGTTTTCATGTATCTTGTTGATTTTTTTATCGTTGTTGACCTCAAGTTACCACATGAATTGCACCTACATAACCTTGGTACTATTGAACATGGTTAAATTGATTGGGATGAGTCTTGATGTTAGACCCTCCCATTGTGGATTGCACCTCTTCATGATGAGGAAGTGGTTTTTGGAAGATACCAAGATTTTGGTTTTGTTGAGCTAGGGGGTTGTCAAGCTTGATGACCCCCAAGTCAATGAGATATTGTACTATATCCTTAAACACATGGTAGTTATTTATGTCATGCCCATTTTATCTATGATAAGGGTAAAACAAATGTTACCTATAGTTATTACCATGTATGATGGGATAATCTAGTTTGACCTTAGGTAAAGCAAGTCTATTGGTGTCATAAAACCTTCAAAAGATGGAGGTATAAGATTCAAATAGAGGAGTGCATTGATGATATTATCGAACGAATTATCAATGTTGGTGATTATCCATAGTTGGAATTGTGCTTTGCATAAATTGGGTTACTAATGGCACTACATGATAGGAAATTTACTGTGGTGGTTGTTGCATTGGTTGTTGTTCAACCATTAATGGCTGGCTCATGACCACTTGATTGACATGATTGGCTTGGTTTTTTGGATTGACCTATATTTATTTGGTTTGGCGAGAATAATTGCTTTTATATTAGCCCTTGTTTTTCCATTCCTTATTTCTTGGCTTAAGTATACCCTCTTGTATTTTTATCTCTTCAATGACACTAGCTTGGAAAAGAGCTTCCTCAAATGAGTGATATGTTTGCAATTAAAGCATCCAAGAAATAGGTTTGAGGCAAATCTTAGTAAATATCTTAATAAGCTCTTCCATTGGTAGGGTAAATGGCATTTTGGTCATGAAGGCCCTCCAAAAGTCGCCAAAATCATATATAGACTCATCATCATGTTGTCTTAAACCATAGATATCAGACAATGAGATTTTATTTCTTACATTAAGGGAAAATCATTCAAATAATTGGTCAACTAGTTGTTTGAAAGTATAAATATTATGATAGGGCAATTGGTTATACCCATTCTATAGCATCTCCCTGCAATGTCTAAGGAAATGTGTGAAGCATGAGATCATTATAATTTTGAATTTTAAAGCATGAGTGCACTAATATGATCATATGCTCTTTAGGGTCCTAAGTCCCTTTGAACATGTCAAACCTTGCTACCATGAAATCTTCTGGATATGGCGATGATGGTACCGAAGGGTGAATTGGTTGATTGATTAATTTATGTAATTTTAGCTTCTAGTTATTGTAACTATGAGTATGTTGTATCAAATTATCAATTTGATATTGCATGGCCTTGATTCTAGGGTCTTGCCTAGGAATGTGGAAACCTTGAATCACTTGATGATTCTATGAAGGAGTGGAAAGATGTTGTGGAATGAAAATATGATGATGGATAGGTAGAGTGGATTGGAATTTATGATGATGATATTGATTGAGAAATTATGGTGATTGTTGAAAAGGGGACAATGCATGAGGATTGTGGCTAGGTTGGCCTATGGGAATGGCATGTGTATGGGTAGATGGAGGTATAGATTTGGAAACCACTGAATATTGTGGTACCCATGATGGAATTTATGTGGTGAATATGGATAGGGTGGAAATTGGTTGAGGCCTAGGATTCACCTAAACTTGTTGTTGAGATATCTGTCACTTCTTAAGCAATTTGTCCAAATGTTCCCATGCTTCATTAATTTCCATATCATCATTGGAAGTTATGGATGAATATGGAACAAATGATGTGAATGGGGGATAAGTGGAAATGATAATTGCAACCTGATTGGATTAAATAGGCACTTGTGAAGTAGCATTAACTTGTGCTCCATACAAGGAGTTGGTATATGTGGATACATATGAAGTGTTAGGAGTACATGATGGTTTAGAAATAGATAAATGGGATGAAGGTGTAACTGATGCCTCAAAAATAGGGTTAGTGTACACCTGGGTGAAGCTAGATGGCTAGGAAGGAATAAGTTCCTATTGTAAATAAGGATCTTGATTCGGGGTATTATGGATGGGCTACAAGACAAAATTAGTCAATTTGTAGAAAGCCTCTACTTTGGCCATGTCTATGTGGGTGATGATGTAGTAAATTGTGGGTGAGGATGATTCGGTTTGTGGAAGATATATAGAGGTATATCTATGCGAGACATCAATAGTCTGCATAGTATGTGACAGGCCCGTAGAAAAATATATACAATTTGTCTGAACCACACTAACAAGATTTACCATAGAAGTGGTAGGAAAATAAGATGAACAGTCAATAGATGAATTGTTTTGGTTTAAAATTTTCTCTGATTTCTTGTTAAGACCATAAGCTACTAAACCAAATGTAAAATGTGTTGTAAAGGAAATGCAAAAATGGAAATTCACAAAAATCAAATGAAAACAATCAATGCTATGTTTAACAATTGTGTCTTACCTCATTCATTAATTATCTCCTTTTAATGTTTTTTCATTTTTATATTTTAATTTTGTGTTTGAATGCACTAATATGAAATTAAAATGGGTGAATACTATGGCTAGGAATGGGCACTGAGATTATTACTGGTGATGAAATCCAAAAATTTTACTAGGGGATAACCTATGGTGTCTAGGAGTAGATATTTGTGGATGGAGATGAAGCCCACCATCACAAGATCTCAAGCAATGATTGGTGATGAAATCCAACCATTATTGTTAAAAGTGCCATGTGTAGTGTGTGATTCCTTTTAAAAAGTTTAGTTTTCTATTTTGCTCATACAATGTCAAAAAATAACTGCTTTCATCAATCTAAATCATAATTAAACATCAAAATATCAAATTTCCCAAAGGAAGTAGAGTACACCGCTTAAGAATGATCTCTAAATAAAGGAGGGTTCATCTACTACACCTTGAATCACCAAGTTTTGGGGTTCTTTTGTTTTTTTAAATGTTCCTACTTAGATTAATAAAAACAAAAATCTCTAACCCTAGGATGCACACTACTTTATGCTTTTAATATTTTATATGCAAACAAGAGATGCAACATGCCAGAAAGCATAAGTTCTTTTTAAATGAAAATGTGTTATGTGGAAATGCAACTATATGCTACAATTACTTTATGCCTAAATGTACACTAGAATGATTGTTTCTAATAGATATATTATTATGTTCTTTTTAATCCAATATCTAAAAGAAAATAGAAAAACGTAAAATGTAAAAAAAAATACGTAAAACAAATATTAGGATTTTAAGGTAAGCTTATAGATAAGCCTACATATTTATATGTTCTTTGTGAAACACACTTGGGCACCTGTGATACCTATGAAATGCACCTGGACATTTCTTGATTGTCCCATGAACGCTTTAGGGCTTCTGTGAACCTTTTGCGACTTTTGCGTTGTTTCAAAAATCTAGATTCTAGGAAAATCACATGATACGTGCTTTTGAAAACTTGCAAGATATAACAAAAACAAGTTAGATCACAATATAAATTAAATTAATAAACTCTTAGGGGGTCCCACTGTGATCACCATTTGTGAAGATAAAAATGAAACACCAAATATAGATAACAAAAAAAGAACAAACATTGATATAAGAGATTGTACAATAAAACAGATCTTATGTTATTAATGCCAGGTGGATCTCAATACAATCAAATGTACCCCAAATAGGGTTTATACTATTTATTATTTTGATACAATAAATATTATATGCTAGGGTTATTTGAAACCCTAGAAAACAATGCTTGTGGTGTCTTCAAAGCTCGTATTTACTCCCAACAAAGGTGATTGGGATTTAGATATCCATTGACCAGACCACTCCATCTTAAACAACTGCTCAATACCTATAGATCTCTAGATATGTACATAGAAAATGATAAAATAGGATTAGTACTAACTATGAGGGCTCCACTATGTGAGATGCCCAGAAATCAATAAAACCGTAGCTATCAAATGATAAAATTGTATGTAAATATGGAAATAATTAAATCAATATCAAACATAAAATATTTACCTTGTAAACTTGTCACTTTCTAATTTGTCACTATATTTGTTGTAGGAAACAGGTGTGTAGGTACCCTAGCGACACCCAAGGGTTCGCTAGTCAATAGAATTAGGGTATGAAACACCCACAAGCACTTGAAAATGGTAGCAAGCATCAAGAGGTGCTCGGTGATTGAGGGAAGGTGCCTAGAGGTGGTCAATGGTGGATGGAAGTACTCAGAGATGCTCAACGATGATAGGAGATGCCTAGAGGTGTTTGGGATTGGAAAAAATTCTATAGAAGTAGATATGGTTAAGCGAAGCAGGCGGCAGTGAATGTGGAGGCTACAATAAGCGAGGAAAGATGGTGAGAATGCTTGGATACTTTAAGAATTTAAAAACTTAGGGAACTCAGACTTAGGGAATTCAAGGATTGCTTAGGAGTTGAGTCATCAAAATGACTCCTCTTTATAATATCTCCTTGGGCACATTAAGGTTTTAATGACACAATTTGTGTGGTCAAGATTAAAACATGATGGATGGTGGAGATTAAATCTAGGCATGTGACACAAATCAAGGTGGATAAATGGTTGGGATTAAAGCAAGATGGATGGCCATGATTAATTCACACATATATATGTATTTATTAAATATATATAAAATATAATATAAAAATATTAATATTAAATATATATAACAAAAATATATATAATTATATGTAAATAATGGATAAAAATGGTGGGAAGACCTGGATGGATGACATGTGGCTAGGATTTTGTGTCTACAAGTATAGATATTTGGATGAATTACTTTCATGTCCTCATAGTTCCATGAAAATGTTGTTTGATGTTTTCTAAGTACTTCTATTAATTGTGATTCCTAATTTTTTGTAAAAATATTATTAATATTCAAAGTCTTCCCATATGTGATGTCTATCTATTTACAATTTCAACATTTGCATCTATTCCCATTACTTTATTTTCAAGGACATTCAATTGATAGTTATAGGGCACTAATTGATGAAATTGACTTGTACTTGCTCATAATTAAATACAATAAATTCACCTGAATAATTAGTACTTTTTTCTTCATCAAAAAGTGACCCTAATGGTCCTTATATTAGTTTTAGATCTAGTAATTGATGCTTATGTTCAAATATTTAGTGTGCTAGATCTACAACTAATATAAGCATCAGTTGTTGCAAGCCATGGGCATCCTAGAATTAAGGGATGTCCCCTTAGCTTCTTCTTAGGTTGTAAGACTAAAAAGTCTACAATATATTCCCATGAGCTTATAAAAACTATGATGTATTCTAATTTTCCTTATGGTTTGATAGTATATATGTCTGCAAGTTGAAGCACTATAGAGGTTGGTTGCAATTTGTATTCCCTAAATAATCCGTTGTTTCTTTGGTCATAAAGTTGATGGTGGTCCCTAGATCTATTAAGAAATTATGCAAGGTTGTATCACTAATGTGGAATATGAGTATATAGTTATTCTAGGGTTTGCATATTTTGGCAATAACCTACCTTTAGTCATTATATTTGGTAATTGTCCATTAACTTGGATGGTTTGAGATTCATTCTTCATTTTCCTTCCTAACTTTGTTGTTCACATATTCTTTATTAATTTAGAGTAGATAGGAATATCCTTTATAGCTTGTAATAAAGGAATTTAATTGTAGCATTCTCTAATTCTTAAAGGAAATTGAAAGTTGGTTTGGAAGGTTCTTTAGGTATTGTCAGTATTTCA